>JAODAL010075404.1:0-14011 GCA_025379985.1 Phyllomedusa bahiana
TTTTTGCCATTTCTTAAAGCGACAAGTGCTGAACCTCCTATAAAATCATCACACGAAATTGCCTATACATTTGGGGGTTAAGATAAAGACTTTTTTTTGTTGCCCATAGCAACCAATCAAGCTCCCCTTTTCCATTCTTATAGGCTCGGAAAATGAAGGGAGCTGATTGGTTGCTATGGCAAAAAGAAAGTCTTAGACCTGGACAGTTTTCATACATGTCCCCTTATGCCCAAATCCACATCTACAATGAAAGCCCAGCGTGAATTTTAGGCTGGGTTCACACAGTGCTTTTTGATGTCGATTTTGCATTGATGAAAACGGGAACGGATCCAAAACACAGAAGTACAAACCTTTCCATTATACTTTTTCGATCTATCAGTTTCATTCCTGTTTTTTTTGGCTCATAAATCCTGCTGCAAAAAAACGCATTAAAAAAAACACCACTGTGTGAACATAACCTTAGAGGGAGAGGTAATTGGTATTAGGTTATGTCACACAACGTGTTGGACCCGTTTTGGATCTGAAAACCGCATTCAAAGCGCTGCGTCAGTCGCATCCAACATGCAGGTGCCTGTTTGGATGCGTTTTTGCTGCAGCAGGATCGCACCCTATAGTTTAAAGTAGGGCGTCTGCTGCGTCAAACGGCTCAAGAATTGACAGGACAACTCTTTGAACGGACGATCACAAAGACACATGTAAGGGTATGTTCACAGGGCGTGTTTTCTGTGTGAACATACGCTATTAGATGCATGTTTCGGACCAAAACGACCCAAACACGCATCTAACAATGAGCGATGTAATTGTACATTGTTTGCAATGTAAGGCCGTGTTCACTGGCTTAATCCCGACGGATTTGTGAGCCGTATTGAGCTCACAAATCCGCCGTGAATAAAGGGCGGGGGGCGGGTCGACGCGGGGGGGGCGCCGCTCCCGCCTCATACATGCTTTGTTACGGCCTCCACGTCGAAATAATGTGCATGCCTTTCTCCCTCGCGGCGGATCCCGGCGGGAGGAGCGACGGAATCCACTGTTCTCTATGAGAGCAGTGGATTACCGTAATGACAGGGAGGGTTGGCGCCGTACTGAAGCGCAAATCCGGGCGCGGAGTACGGCGCCAATCCCGTGCCCAATACCGTGAACGAGGCCTAAAACACACATCAGCGTTTAGATGAGTGACCCTTGATGCGCGTCTCATTGCGTTCTTTCGGTTTCCGTTTCTAAGAATTGACAAAGTCAATTCTTAAATCCGAAAGACACAGCAGGCGCCCTATTTAACACAATGGGGTGCGATCCGCGGGCAGCCAAAATGTAGCAAAACACACACCTGCATGTTGGATACGTGTTGGATCCGTTTTGGATTCGATCGACGCTGCGTTTTTGGATGCGATTTACGGATCCAACATGGATCCAAAAACGCTGTGTGAACACACCCTAAAATACGCATCGTGATCACTCGTCTGAACGCCGATGTGTGTTGTACATCGAAAGCAATGTAAGGCACACTGCACATTGTTAGTTTGCGTGTTTGGGTCCGTTTGGCTCCGAAACACGGATCCGAACTCGAATCTAAAAACGTATCCAACATGGAGTCAACAACCGTGGTGAACATACCCTTAAAGGGGGTGCCCAATAAATCCCCTATGGAGCTGCCCCCGCCGTCAGCCCTTCTTCTAACAAAAATGTCACCACTACAGCCACTGATTGGCTGCGGCAGTCACGTCACTGGCTGACACACAATGCACTTCCTTGTAAAACGTGGTGTCCGCCATTGTCCCGTGACTTGTTGAAAGAACATGGGCAGACAGCGAGGACGGCCGGGATCGCAGTTTTCTTATACAGAGATAAAATGTCCTGGACAGCCCCTTTAAAGGGGTTGTCTCACTACATTGATTTTTCTCACCTCCGTCCTTTTTTTGATACTTTCCCCTTTTGAATTCGGGGCGTGTTTACTGGCTTCCACAGGCTGCAGTAGAAGCATGTTGTAGCTATAGCAACCAGTGCGACAGCCTATCGGAGAGGTTTTTTTTTCACTTAAAGTTTTTATTAAGTCGTCAAAATAAAAAACAAAGCAACATGTTTAAAACTGACAGAACAATTGTATCACATATCGTCTTCACACAACTGATGTCTTTCTATTAAATTGGGCCATTTAAGAAAAACGATAAAGTCCGTTGCCTTGTATATTGCAATAAAGCATGTCAAAAAGTTCCCACCTGCTCGACTTCTTCCTTTTTCTTGAAAAAATACTATTAATGGCTAATATTGTAAAATGCTGCCAATTTCAGTTAAGATTCCCCGCTGAACATAGAATTTTTAGCATGGGAAAATACATTTTTAAAAAATCAACAATTCAATCCAAAACCTTAACAACAAATAAAAAACCAAAAACTCCACCAGAAGAACATACAAAATCATACCTTATGATAAGTTAGAAAAAAGTGTTATCATGAGAGATTGAAAAAGGGCTGTAGCTATAGCAACCATGCTGCAGCCTATCAAGATGATTGAACAGGTCTGTAGCATAGCAACAATGCTGGCAGCCTATCATGAAGGGTTGAACAGGTCGTAGCTACAGCAACCAGTGGGGGGCAACCTATCATGAGAGATTGAACAGGTCTGTAGCTACAGGCAACCAGTGCTGGCAGCCTATCAATGAGAGATTGAACAGGTCTGTAGCTATACAACCATGCTGGCAGTCTATCATGAGAGGTCGAACAGGTCGTAGCGACCTGAGGAGCCTGTGAGCCCCATACCAGGGGTAGGTGGACACGTTTAAATGGACAAAATATTGCAAAGTGACTTGTTTTTCAAAAAAATCTATAACATAAAAAGCAGCAATGTCTGGTAAGGAGACAACCCCTTTAAGAGCACAGCCCCCCCCCCTCCCCCCGAATTCATGGCTGCTCTGCTCTATTTGATTAGAATGTCGAATGTAAACAAAGTAACAAGTTGTGTAAACAATAAGAAGGATGTAACAATGCGTCATCACGTGACCCAGATAACAAACAGCCATCAACCCTCTCCCCCTCCGCAACCCTCAAACCATCCAGCCCGGGCCTCTCCCTCTAATGCCGCTGTCCCTGGGCTGATCAGTGTGCACAGCGCCCCCCTCCCCAGCTCGGCCACCTGTTGAGTCGCGGCTTCTGTCACCACATATCACCTCGGGAGCTCGGGGGCTCGGTTTTCCGGGGGGGCCGCTTTTCGGTCCACGCTCCGTGACGTCACCCCGCTGGCAGCGCCCCTGACTCATGGGCAGTAGGGCCGGCCGGGGAGATGCGGTGGGTTTGGGGGGGGGGAAACCGGGGGAAGACAAAGGCTGCAGGGGGGGAAATCCCGCACGGGGGACAAGGGGGGGCGGGGGGCGCGGGGGGAAAACCGCACGGACGGAGGAGACGGGGGAAAGCCTGGCGGTGGGGGTGACGTGCCCTGTCCCCTGCGCGCGGGCGAGTCCCACACCTCACACATGGCGCACTGGCAGGGATAGTCCCTTCCACCCCTTCCCCGGGGGACCCCAAAAAAGGGGGCCGGGGTTCAAAAAGGGGGGTTTGGGATATAAACTTTTTTTTCCTTTTCAGCAAAAAATGGAAAAACCCCCCAATTAAGGGGGGATTTGACCCCAATCAAACCAAAATTTGGGGGAAATGGGTTTTTCCGGGGAAAAAAGGAGGGCAGGGGGGGCCCCAAAAAGGGGTAATTTCCCAAAAACGGCCAACAATTAAAATGGCAGGGAAAAAAAAATAAATTCACCCGGGCCTTTTATCTTGGCGCAGGGGGGGGGCAGAGGCATAGACATTTTTTTTCGTATACACCGGGAATAATTGACATGTCACTTCTCCCCCGGGGCGGATTGTGCAGCGGGGGGAAAGGGGGGCCCCGGAAACCCCCAGTTCTCTATGAAAACCTGTGGATTCCCGTAAGGGACTGGGAAAGGGGAAATCTGGGGGGGGCCCCTTTTTTAGGGGGGGGCATTTTAGGGGGAACAAAATAAGGGGGCCAGATAGGGGCCCGGGGGGGTTTTAAAGGGTGTGAACAAAGCCAAAGGCCAATTTCCAACCCATTTTTTTTTTTCCCATTAGATAGTAAACATTTAAATTTTGGGAAAACAACGGGGGCCCGGCACAAGCACCCCGGGGGGGTCCCCAAGGGGAACTTTAACCCCAAAAAGGGTTGAAAACGGCTTAAAAAAGGATTTTGGGGAATTGGGGAAAAAATGGGAATAAGGGGGGGCGGGGGGGGGGGGGGGGGGGAGGGGGGGGGGGGGCCCGCTCCCGGCCCCATAAAAAAAAGCTTTTTTTCCCCGCGCCGTAAATAATGGGCAGCACTTTTTTCCCCCCGCCCGACGGATTTCCGAGCGGGGGGGAGCGACGGATTCCACGTTCCTATGAAGAAAGGGTTTAAACCGTAAGACTCCAAAGGGTTTTGGCCCGCCGTTTTGAAGCTCAAATCCGGCGCGGAATAGGGCCCCAATCCGCCCGGAAAAATAACCCCGTGGTAAAAGGGGGCCCTTTAACCCCCGGGGGCCAGTTTTTGGTTTCCTCTCTGACAACCCCCCCTTTTTTTTTAAACCCTGCATGTGTCACTTTATTAATAACTTTTTGACATTTTAACCTATCCATTTTGATTCAGAGATTTTTTCCCTCGTGACACTTTGGGTGTTTTAAAGGGGAATATAAAGGGAATTTGGGTCCAAAAAATATTGTTTATTTTGTTAAAAATAAAAATTTTATGGGGGGGGGAAAAATGGTGAAAAATTTAAAAACCAAATTTCCAAAAAATCAAAAATTTCTGCTTGGAAAAAACGGGGATAGGGGGAAATCCCCCCAAAGGGGGGGAAAAATTTTTAACTGGCATTAAATATGTCGGGGCCTGTGGGTTTGGGCATAATTTTTTTTTAATTTTTTTTTTTTTTTTTGGGAATTTTGGGGGGGGGGGGGTTAAAAAATTTTTTTTAGGGTAATTTTTTAAATTATTAAGGGGAAATTTTGGAATTAATAATTTTTGGGTAAAAAAAGGGTTTTCTTTAAGGGGGGGAATAAAAGGGGCTTAAGGTTTGACCCCCAATAAAATTAAAAATTTAAGAAATAATTTTAAATTTGAAAAAAGTTTTGGGGGATTTTAAATTTTGGGGTTGTTTAAAGGTTGCAAATTTTTGGAATTTTTGGAAAAATTTTAAAATTTTTTTATTGGTTTAAAAATTTTTTTTTTTTGGGGGGAAAAGGGGGTTTAATGTGTTAGGGAAATCAAATTTTAAAATTTCCCCAATTTTGGGTTTTGGTTATAAATTTTGGGGAAATAGGATTTTGGGGGAAAAAAGAAAATTTTGGAGGAAAAAAATGAGGGGAAATATTTTTTAATTAAAAATTTTTTTTTGGGGAAATTTTCGGTTTGGAAAATAATTTAAATTAAAAAAAATATAAAAACCCCAAATTGGAAACTAAAAAAAACCCCTTTTAAGGGAAATATCCGAGGTATAGAGTAAAATCGACCCCAAAAGGCCCTTTTTAAACTTTTTTTTTTTAAAAGCGTTCGTCCCTTTTGAAAATAAAAAAAATAAAATATTTTTTCCCAAATAATCTGCAATTTTAGCTAAAAATTTTTAAATTTTTTAAAAGGAATTTTTGGAAAAAAAAAACCCCCAAAAAATTGTTTTTACGCAATTTTTTCCAAGTTCGGAAATACCTTACATGGGGTGAAAAACGCTGTTTGGGCGCATGGCGGGGGGTACAAGGGGGGGGAGCGCTTTTTTGGTTTTTGGCACACAATTTTGGTTGGGCCATGTGCATCTGAAAAAAGCCCCCAAATTTAACTAGAACAGGTAAAACCCCTTTCCAAAAATTTCCCCTTTTTGGATTCAACACCCCAAAGCATCTCATCTAAGGGTGTATTTTGCTTTGGGGGGCCCCAGGGTTTCCATAGTTTTTTTTTTTTTAGCTTTGGGGCCAGAAATGGAGGGGGAAACGCAGTTCCCCCATTGTTTTTGGGCTTCATTTTTAACAGTTTTCGCCATAAAGGGGTAAATGAAGGGAAACTTATATAAAGGGGCGATACATTACAATGATATAAATTTTTTAAAAGTTTTTTATGGGTTTTTTTACTTTTAAAACAATAGAACGAGTTTTTTAAAAAATTGCGTTTTTAAAGTTGTCCTATTCTTTACAGCCATAGCTTTCTTAATTTTTTTTCATATGGGGCGCTTGTGGGCTTTGGTTTTTTTCAGAAAGAGTTGGGTGTTTTTTTTGGGACCCTTCGGGGGGCAATTTTTAAGCTTTGAACCCCCTTTTTTTTAAGGTTTTTTTTGAGGCATTTTTTTAAAAAAAACCGCAACCCCGGGAGGTTTTTTTTTTTTTTTACAGCGGGCACGTGCGGTAAAAAGACAAGCTAGTTTTCCTCAGCAGGTTGAAAAGATTTAAACGATACCACCTTTTTAAAAATTTTTTAAAAGTTTTAACTGCTTTTAAAACAATAAACAAACTTTTATTTGAAAAGGAAAAAAAACTTTTTGCATCACCCGCAGTCTGAGAGCCATAACTTTTTTATTTTTTTTTTTTTTATGGAGCTGTTAAAGGGGCTTTTTTTTTGCGGTAAAGTTGAAAGTTTTTTTTTGGGGAACCCTTTTTAGGGGGACAAGACTTTTTTGATCGCTTTTTAAAAAACCGTTTTTTTTGGGAAAGGTTTTGGGGGAAGAAAATACGCAATCCAGCAGGGGTTTTTTTTTTTTTAATTTTTAAAAAGCGTTTCCCCCTGCATACCGGACAAGTTTTGTTTTACCCCTGGGGTTGAGACATTTTCGGTTTAACCAAATTTATGTAGTTTTTTTTTTTGAAAAGCACCAATTTTTTTGAAAAAAAAAATTTTTTTTTATTGGGGAAAAAAAATATTTAAAAGCATCGCTTTCTTCTAATAGCCCGAACTTTTTTTTAAATTTTTTCCATAACAGAGCGTGTAAGGACTTTTTTTTTGCGGGAAAAACTGACGTTTTTTTTTGGTAAAAACTTTTTCAATTTTTTATTTTTTTTTTGAACGCTTTTTATTCCATTTATGTCTGCAGGATTACAAAAATCGCCAAATTTTTGTGACGTTTTTTGTTTTTGTTTTTTCGGCGTTCACCGGGCGGGGTTTTTAACGGGCGATTTTATAGGGGGGTCGCAAAGCAAGCGGGAATACCCAAAAAGGGGGAAATTTATTTTTTTTGATCTTTTTTGGGGCGAAATTTGGGTTTTGTAAAGGGGAAAAGGGGGGTGTAACGTGTTTTTTTTTTTATTTTTGTGTTTTTGATTTTACTTTTTTAAAACTTTTTTTTTCCTTTTTTCAAATTTTTCCCCCCCGGGGGGGATTGCATTAAAAAATTGTCAGAAACGTTTTCATGCAATAGGGGATCAGCAAAAACTTTTAGCTTTTGCGGCATATGCCAGCGGAATATACCGCCCGGGTTTCCCTTCCGCCTTTTTGCGCGCTCCGCTTTGAACGCGCAAGATCCCTTACCCTACCCAAAAGGCAATTTGCGGAACCCCTACCCGACCTTTTTCCCAAAGAGAGGCAAAATTGGGGAAGGGGTTAAAAAGGGGTCTCACTAAAATGTTTCTGTTACCACAGTCCTTTTTCTTGGTTTCAGTTAAATTCGGGGGTGTGTTTTTTTGGCTGCTATTAGCAAAGTCCCCTGCACAGGAAAACGATCTTTTCTTCAGCGCTTTTTTTTTTTTTTAAAAAGCGCCGAGGAACGATCTTTCCCGGGGCCCCCCAAACCGGCAATAGAAATACGGCGGTAACGCGCCCCTTTTCTCTGCCCGTCTTGGGGAAAGCGGCGTTTAAAAGCATGTTGATAATACGCCAGCAAAACTTTTTCTTGCCGTTTTCCCCCAAAAATACAAATTGTTTAGCGACGTAAAAAAGAGAAGTAAACCGGGGTTTTTGCACAAAGCATGAAAAAACCGCAGCCCTGCATCGGAGAAAAAAAGGGCTCTTTCAGGCCGTTTTTGTCCGATGAGTGTAGACATAGCCTTAGGCGTATAGAAGCCAGGCTGAGCATAGCAACCAACGGCAGTCATCATGAGAGATAGAACGTCTGTAGCTTAGCGACCTAGGAGCTGATGAAACCCTAAAAGGGAGGGGAAACTGGGAATGGTAGGACACGTTAATGAAAAATTATTGAAAATGACTTTTTTTTTGCAAGACTTTAACATAAAAAGCAATCCTTGTAGTGAGCAACCCCTTTAAAGGGAAAAAATCTGGTCATGCTACATTGAGCGGTTTTTTTAGCCGGCGGTTTTTCACCCACTGGTGTTGGGGAGAACCCCGTCGGCACAATTTCTTTCCGTTTTCAGTATTACGGGGAACTTTTATCCATAAACCGCGGACAAACCGCCCCCCCAAAAACCATTGAAAAGGCAATAAAAAACGGGTTTGGGTTGTAAACAGACACTTGTAATATTAAAGGGGCCTTTACTTTTTTTTGTAACTGATTTTCAAAAGGGATTTGCGGCCATAAATACGGCGCAAATCCGTTGCAAATAAGGTGTAAAGACCCCTTATCACACAAAATGGATTTTCAGCGGGAAAAATTTTTTCACACCCGGGATTCCAAAAAACCGGAACAGAAAATTTTCCACCTGGTTTTGGGAAAGGGGGGTCTGTCAGGGTAAAAGGGGGACAAACCGGACAAACCCTCCCCTAAAACCTTGAAAAGAGAAAAAACCGGCTATCTTTGTCATGCCTGTGGCCGCAGCCAATGGTGTCTGGGTTCTGACAAGATGAATAGCCTGCATTATGTGCCCTTTTTATCTGCAAAGGGGTCCCAAAAATGCAACCAACCCTTGTTGGGGGTTTCGGGTGCCACTTTTGTCCCGGCAATACATAGAAAAGGCAGGTTACAGCCTAGCGGGTTAATACCCAATTTTAACTCATAAACCTCATACCCAAATTAGCAAATCCAAAACCCGAAAAAATTTGTGGTAAAAATATGTTTGTTTTTTAAGTTCCTTTTTTTTTTTTTTACTACAACAAAAACCGCCGGTTTTAACACACACCAAAAAAGGGTTTTCACAGTTGCTTTTTGTAGATTTCTACTGCCCAAAATACATATTAAAAGGATTTGGGCCCATCAAGGTGGACGATGGGGTGAAAGTAGAATGGGGAAAAATGTTGGGAGGGCCCAGATCAGCAAAAATTTTTTTTTGTTGATATATTCGATTTCGATATGAGACTATGTGAAAGGGGGGGTGGGGGGGGAGGGGGTTTTTTTTTATTGTTGGGAGTGTTTATATAAAATCACTTTTTTTTTCTGTCGTTTACTATTGTCTTTTTCTCTGGTTCAAAAAAATTTGTTTAAAAAAAAATAATAGTAAAAAGTGTTTTTTTGCTTTCAGGGTCTTTAAATTAACTAAAATTTGGGAACCCGGACAATTTAGGTTAATTAAAAGGGTTTCGTGGCCCGTGCTTTTTTGGTTGTTCAAAAAAAACGCAACATGGAACCCGCCTCATAAAACACAAAAAAAAACAAAAGTACCGCTACTTAAAAAAAAAAATCTGAAAACACTAAACACAAAGAAAATGCAAACCCAGCAAAAGGGGAATGTCATCAAAAATGTTTTTTTGTTTAACTCACATTTTTATGTTAAAACATTTTTTGGGAATTTTTGGTTTTTTTTTTTTTAATTTTTCCATACATTTTTCAAAATTTTTTTTTGATTTTTTAAGTCCGCATTTTTCACTTTGGAATAATAGTTGCACTTTCCCGTTTTTTAGAAGGTTTTCAGTACTGGGTCCTTAACGTAAAATCAAGGTCAAAATGAAAGGGGACACCAATTTGATAGATAACACAGGATCCCCATCAAATGGAGATGTACAGCTCCCCCTTTCACCTTCCGCCATGATTTCTTCCCAGGGACAAGCATGACTAGAAAAACCCCCTATAAAAAGTCATGGACAGAAACAATCTTTTAAAAAGGGTTTTGCCACAAAAAAAAATTGACGTGGGAAGTTTGTAAATTAAAAAAAAAACAATTTCCCATTCATTTTATTAAACAAACTGCACCTTTTTTTGTTTTAGCTGCCCTTTAGGGCCTTTCACACGGTTTATTCTGGAGGTTGGGGCCGTACGGCGCCGTATTTTCGCTGCAGTACGGCCCAATCCGTCCCATAACACGGGAATCCCAGTTTCCAAGAACTGTGGATTCCGTCGCTCCCCCCCTCGGCAATTCCCCCGCGGGGGGAGAAAACGACATGCACATTATTTTCGGCATACGCCCCGTGAATAATCAATGCTAGGGGGCCGGGGGGCATCCCCCCCCCGCGCCCCGTCCCGCCCCTTATTTAAGCTGGGGGCGAAAACCCTCCCCCAAAAAACGGCTTTAAAAAAGCCTGTGAACACTGCCTTATAAACATTGTTTACGCGCTCTCCAGGGGAACACCAGGGCTGAGGACCTCAGTCCTGGTCGCACATGCCAGACAACCTTTCCTCTCGGCAGTACTGAGTTTCAAACCCAGTGCTGCATTCTACTCCGCCCTTTCTCCTTTAAAATTTAGTCAACTTTCAAAAAAATTAAAAAAAAAAACCTAGTCAGATTTGTGCATTTATCAAGTAAATAAATAAAATCCACATTTGGGTTTCCGCAGGGATTTGAACCGAGGTCCTTGTGCCCGGAGGGAAAGTTTACCTCTGATAAAATGTACTACTTACAATTCCAACTAAACAACCCTTTTTACACAGAAGGAAAAAGGGCCCGGGGATGCTCCTGCTGGGGCAAATTAAAACAAATTTAAACAAAACAACCCCCCCCCCTTCTGAGCCACAGCTGAAGACTGGTTTCAGGAGCTATGAAATTTAAGTGGCAAAACCCCTTTTTGGGGGTCCCATGTGCATGAAGCTGCGTAAAGGGCTCTCGATGGTAAAGCAGTGCAGCAAGAATTCTTTCCCCCCAATCATATACAGAGAAATCTACAATTTAGGAAATAAAAACACGAGAGGAAAAAGAAAATTTTGGGTCAGGGGGTTGATTTAATAAAAAAAAGAAAATAAAATGGCGACGATTTCCCCTTTAAAAAGAAAAGGATCGATATGAAGGTTGTGTGCCAGACGTCATCTGTTTGGAAAGTGGGAGGGGACCATATTGCTGAATGTGCCCCCAATGTGTGGTCCTGCAATGCCACTTCGAGGCCCGCACCTATCCAGAACAAACCCGAAACCAGTGATAAAAAGCTTGTTCATCTACGGGTTTTTTTTTTTTTAAATATAAACCACACGGTTTAATCCATTGCACTTGGACACTGAAGTAAATGTAGGACTTTTTAATGGTAACGCAGGTTGTGGCGTTCTGACCACTTTGATTTTTTTTATGTCAAATAATAAGTTTTTGACAAAAGTGTGAAAAAAGCCCCAGGTTGAAAAGGGCTGACTGCGCTAGTCCCTTCCCCCCCCTTTTCCCCGGGTTTTCAAAAAGCAATTTCACTTTTCTTTTAGTTTTTTTTGTGTTTTTTTGTGAAATTAAAAACGGGGGGTATATTCCCCCTTGAAAAATAGGGCATTTAGGGCCCCCTTTTTGAAGTGTGACCTGTCTTAGGGGCCCCATTGACTTTTTGCTTTTTCAGCCTGTTCATGGGGCGAGAAATTTTCCCGATGGATACTGCTACAGGACCAGGAAAAAGGAACGCGAAAAAGGGCCATAGAAAAAAAAATTTGGCGCACCCCCCAAAAAAAAGGTTTTTTAAGTGGGTTGGTTCCAAGCACTTTTTGGGGAAAAAGGGGAGGGAAAATTTGTTTAAATTTAAGGGGGCCGCAACCAAAAGGGCCCCCCACCCCTCCGGCCCCCCGAAACCAGTAAAAAAAATTTTTCCCCGGGTTTTTTTTTTTTAAAAAAAACCCACGGGGAAAACCAAAAAAAAAAAAAAAAAAAAAATTTTAAAAAAAAAAAAAGGGGGGGAAAAAAAAAATTTTTGTTTTTTAAAAAAAAAAAAAAAAAAACCCAAAAAAAAAAAAAACCCAGAAAAAAAAAAAAAAAAAAAAAATTTTTTTTTTAAGGGAGGAAAAAAAAAAAAAAAAAAACCCAAAAAAAAAAAAAATTTTATTTTTAAAAAAAAAAAATATAAAATTTTTCCAAAAAAAAAAAAAAAAAAAAAAACCCAAAAAAACCAAAAAAAAAAAAGAAAAAAAAAAAAAAAAAAAAAAAAAAAAAAATTATAAATTTTTTTTTAAAAAAATTTAAAAAAAAAAAATAAAAAAAAATTTTTTTAAAAATAATAAAAATTAATTAAAAAAAAAAAAAAAAAAAAAAACAAAAAAAAAATAAAAAACAAATTTTTAAAAAAAAAAAAAAAAAAAAAAAAACAAAAAAAAAAAAAAAAAAAAAATAAAAAAAAAAAAAAAAAAAAACAAAGGTCCCAAAAAACCAAAATTTGGAACAACAACCTTTGAAAAATTTTGGTTTTTTTAAAAAACCAAACAACAAATAAAAAACCCCCCTTTTTTTTAAAAAATTTTTTTTATCTTTTTTTGAAAAACGGTTTTCTTTAAATTGTAAACCAAAAGGTTAAAATAACTAAAAAAATTGAGACTCGGTTCAAATTTTTTAAAAAAATTTAAGCTCCCCACGCTTTCAACGGTTCAAAAGGGCAGCCCTATCCTATCTTTACCTCTCAATCGAGCCAATCAGGGGCCCCCGGGGGGTCAAAAACCACCCCATTATTCAGAGGAAAAAAAAAAAAACACCCAACCCGCAAAAACTCCCTTTTATGCACCTGTGAATTTGGGGGGGCAGAAACCCCAAAATGGAAACCCCCTTCCTTCCCAAACATTTAAAAACAATGTACCCCAAGTTTAATATGTTTTTGCAACCCAAAAAAAATTTCGAAAAAACGTAAGCAAACTTTTTGGGGCCAAGGCAGGGTGTGGCACACATGTAATTTTTCATGTACCACACAACCGCCCCCAGCGGCACATTTCTGCGGGTCACAGAATACAATTTAAACAAATAACACCCCCGCCCCCTTCTGACACACAGACTGAAGAGGTTTTTAGGAGCTATGAAAAAAACAAGCGAGAGCCAGGTGGCAACACAGTTAAGAGGTTTAAGGTGACGGCGGGGAGCCACAGCAGCGAGGTCCGCAGTGGCACAAAAACAATTTTGGAGGGGGCAAAAAACAGGGAGGTCCAAATGGCACATGACACAGGTGGAGTCACGGCAGCAGTACATGAGGTCAACAGTGGCACAAAGACACGTGTGTAGGTCACGGCGCAGCCCCCAAACGGATGAGGTCAATAGTGGCACAATGACTCTGGAGGGGGCAAAAACAGGGGTGGCCACAAGTGGAAAAAATGACACAGTTGGAGGTCACGGCAGCAGCCACGCGCAAATGAGTCAGGCATGGCACAATGACATTTTGGAAATGGGAAAAAAGGGTAGGCCACAGATGGCACAATGACATAGTGTGAGCACGGCAGCAGCAGATGAGCAGGTGGACAATGACACAGTGTGAGGGCACGGCACCCGCAGCATGAGGTCAGGCAGTGGCACAAAGACATTTGGAGGGGGGCAAAAAACAGGGGTAGGGCCCAGAGTGGCACAAAGACCCGTGTGGAGGGCACGACAGCAGCAGCAGCATGGGTCAAATGGCAAATGACATTTGGAATGGCCTAAAACAGGATAGGCCCCAGAGTGGCACAAGACACAGGTGGAGGTCATGGCAGCACCACAGCAGCAGCATGAGTCAGGCAGGGGACAATGACATTCTGGAAAAAGGCAAAACATATAGGCCAAGGGCACAAGACACAGTGTGGAGGTCATGACACACAAAATTTCAAAAGAACCGGTCTGGGTGAACAGGGTTACCATTCCATAAAAAATCTCAGAGAGAGGAATTAAAGCATTGTCAGCACTGGAACGGGATAAGTCTAAATCACAAAACCCTCCATAAGGGGGGAAATATAGTTATATTAAATCATGTATGTATAAACAAAATGTTAACGATTTCTCAAGGAAAAAGGCTTATTTTTACCTTTGACCCCAAAAACAAACCCTTT
>JAODAL010075405.1:0-14011 GCA_025379985.1 Phyllomedusa bahiana
CGATTTTTCAAAAAGGTTTTTTGGGAGGTAGGATGAACAGAATACAGCACTCCTGGTAGTGTTTTTTATTGTTTACAGTGGTCACGTGCGGTATAAATGACATGCTAGCTTTGCTGAGCAAATCGATACGATTACAGTGGTACCCAATTTGTATTTTTTTATGTTTCACTGCTTTTACACAATAAAAACACTTTCATTGAAAAAGAAAACACATTTTTTGCATCACCATAGTCTGAGAATCATTACCTTTTGTGTTTTTCTGTGTATGGAGCTGGACAACACTTTTTGATCACTTTTAAATCCATTTTTTTGGAAGGCAGGGTGAAGAAAATACTGCAATCAAGGTAGTGCTTTTCATTTTTAACTGCGCTTACCATACAGTATACATGACATGTTAGCTATATTCTATGGATCAATACGATTATGGCAATACTCAGTTTATATAGTATTTTTGTATGTTGTAGCACTCAAAGAAAGGGATTTTATTGTGTAAAACAATATTTATGCATCACCATTTTTTGATAGCCATAACTTTTTTTTTATTTTTTCATATACAGTATGCAAGTTCCCTCCTTAGGTAGCTGTATATAAATCCCCCTCCTTAGGTAGCAGTATGCAAGTCCCCTCCTTAGGTAGCAGTATATAGGTCCCTTCCTTAGGTAACAGTATATAAGTCCCCTCCTTAGGTAGCAGTATACAAGTTCCCTCCTTTGGTAGCAGTATATAAGTCCCCCTCCTTACGTAGCTGTATATAAGTCCCCTCCTTAGGTAACAGTTTATAAGTCCCCTCCTTAGGTAGCTGTATATAAGTCCCCTCCTTAGGTAGCAGTATATAGATCACCCTCCTTAGGTAGCAGTATACAAGTCCCCTCCTTTGGTAGCAATATATAAGTCCCCCATCTTAGGTAGCTGTATATAAGTCCCCTCCTTAGGTAACAGTTTATAAGTCCCCTCCTTAGGTAGCAGTATATAGATCACCCTCCTTAAGTAGCAGCATACAAGTACCCTCCTTTGGTAGCAGTATATAAGTCCTCTCCATAGGTAGCAGTATACAAGTCCCCTCCCTAAGTAGCAGTATATAATTCCCCTCTATAGGTAGCAGTATACAAGTCCCCCTCCTTAGGTAGCAGTATACAAGTCCCCTCTATAGGTAGCAGTATATAAGTCCCCTCTTTAGGTAGCAGTATATAAGTCCCCCTCCTTAGGAAGCAGTATATAAATCCTGTCCATAGGTAACAGTATATAAGTGCCCCTCCTTAGGTAGCAGCATATAAATCACCTCCATAGGTAGTATACAAGTCCCCTACTTAGGTAAAAGTTTATGTCCCCTACATAAGTAACTGTATAAAAGTGCCCCTGCTTAGGTAGCAGTATATAAGACATACATGCCAACTTCCCGTTTTTTGGCGGGGGGGTCCCGCTATTTGGGGTCCCCTCCCGCCCTCCCGGGGAGTTGGCATTCCTCCCCGCCGCCTGCAGGCGGCGGGGGTCCTTTAAATTACCCTGCGGCGCAAGAGTAGCGCTGGTGCGCTACTCTTGCGCCGCGGGACCGCTCCTACAGGCGGGTGATGCGCCCGCAGCGGCCGCTCACCCGCCCGCGGTCTCACTGTGCGGGGAGGAGGCAGGAGGGATCGCTCCCTCCTTCCTTCCTCCCTCCTCTCCCTGTATGTACGGCGTCTGTGCGCGCCGTGCATACAGGTCAGCGGCGCAGGGGGAAGTGACACGCGGCTGCAGGGGAGTGACGCGCGGCTGCTCTCACTTCCCCCTGCGCCGCTGAAGAGATCGGGCAGGAGCTGGCCGCGCTGCAGGAGCCTGGTAAGGTAAGTGGATTTTATTATTTTATTTTTATTAGCTTTAGGGGGCTCTACCTGGCTAACAGAGAGGGCAACTACCTGGCAACAATGGGGCATTACCTGGCAACAGAGGGGGCACTACCTGGCAACAGAGGGGGCACTACCTGGGAACAGAGGGGGCACTACCTGGCTAACAGATGGGGCACTACCTGGCTAACAGATGGGGGCACTACCTGGCAACAGATGGGGGCACTACCTGGCAACAGAGGGGACATCTACCTGGCAACAGAGGGGACATCTATCTGGCAAACAGATGGGGACATCTATCTGGCAAACAGATGGGTGCACTACCTGGCAAACAGAGGGGGGCACTACCTGGCAACAATGGGGGCACTACCTGGCAACAATGGGGGCACTACCTGGCAAACAGTTGGGTGCCCTACCTGGCAAACCGCGGGGGCACTACCTGGCTAACAGAGGGGGGCACTACCTGGCTAACAGAGGGGGGCACTACCTGGCAAACAATGAGGGCACTACCTGGCTAACAGATGGGGCACTACCTGGCAAAAATGGGGCACCTACCTGGCTAACAGATGGGGGCACCTACCTGGCTAACAAAGGGGGGCACCTACCTGGCTAACAAAGGGGGGCATCTACCTGGCTACAGATGGGGCATCTACTTGGCTACAAGGGGGCATCTACCGGCCTGTAAGGGGCACTACCTGGTTATGGGGGGCTACTACCTGGCTATAAGGGCATCTACCTGGCTTTCTTCCAAAGCCGTTATGCAATTAGGTGGAGTGGGTGTGGCTTTTTTGAAGGGGCGTGGCATACCGACAAGATGGGCGTGTCCATGCAAAGCCGCCCACTGGGGTCTCCTGCTTTTTCATTTTCAAAAGTTGGCAACTATGATATAAGATCCCTCTATAGGTAACAGTATATAAGTCCCCTCCATAAGCATCTGTATATAGGTCCCCTCCATAGGTAGCAGCATATATGTCTCCTCTATAGCTTGCAGCATAAAAGACCCCTCTATAAGTAGCTGTATATATGCCCCTCTATAGGTAGCAGCATATAAGACCCCTCTATAGGTAGCAGCATATATGTCCCCTGTATAGGTAGCAGTATGTAAAACCCATCTATAGGTAGCAATATATACTGAATGTCCCCTGTATAGGTAGCAGCATACAGGACCCCTCTATGGGTAGTAGTATACATGTCCCCTCTATAAGTAGTAGCATATAAGACCCCTCTATAGATAGAAGCATTTAAGACCCCTCTATAGGCAGCAGTATAAGTTCCCTCCATAGTTAGGTTTATACTGTATATTGCCAGAAAAAATAATAGCAATAATACCCATTTTCCTCCCCCGCCGAGCGCCTTCCATCTTCTGTCTGACACTGACATCATCACGACACTAGTATGGAAACGCTTCTTCCAACAACTCCTAGGCTGCACAACCTAGACAGAGTACCTAGGCTGTGCAGCCTAGGAGAACCAGCGGCACAATAAAGTCACTCTGAAAATAAATGTTATGACTAATGTCAAACCAAGTGGACTCCCGAAACCAGATGGTATGCAAATTATGTGCCTAAACTTTTATATCATATTCAAATTGTAGTGTATGAACATAGACCAGACTTTAGACTGCTTGCTTTATTTCATCAAGCCCTGACACAGACTGAATCCGAGTCCCTCCCTGCACCCAGCTAGATATATACAATATTGTAACATTTTGCAGCCAGCAATTTAACACATTACTTTCCAGCACACTACAATCCCTATTCTCCTTGAAGAAAAACATATGACCATGAACAACAGATCAATAACAATAATTAACCATATGAAAAATAATGGTTATGGAAAAACACTAAACACTTTAAACTGTAAACTCCTGTCCATACACATAGGGCGACATGTATGAAGATCGTCGCGTCGGAGCTCCCGTTTTCGCGCGATCTAAAGTGAAAGCTGCACCTCATTTATGTCGGCGCCCGAAGTGCGCTCATACATGCGGTGTAAAGTTCCCTGTGCCTCGCCATTGTGTGAGGCGCAGTGCGGAACTTAGGCGCAGAAAGACTGCGCCTAACATCTCGTATGAATCGAGAGGCTGGAAATGCATGAAAAAGCATGAAGCATGTTAGTGA
Source organism: Phyllomedusa bahiana (assembly GCA_025379985.1). NCBI lineage: Eukaryota > Metazoa > Chordata > Amphibia > Anura > Hylidae > Phyllomedusa > Phyllomedusa bahiana. The sequence continues at coordinate 3,941 of JAODAL010075405.1, forward strand.
ATAGTAGAAATAGTTGTCTTTCCAATGAATGAATGAATGAATGAAGATAAATATCCACGTGGTATAAAATCTATTTCAATGTATGTTAAAATTTGATGTATTAAAATGAATGCAAATATATATAAGATCTACGAAAAAGAAATATCACCTTGAAAAGGTCTTAAAAAAAGGGAGAGAATGCCACTAATTTAACATCAAATAAGCCAATGCAGATGTTGGCCAGATGGGTTTTTTTTGTTGTTGTTTTTTTTAATGTATTTGTTCTTCTTTCACCTTGAATTCTATTTAGTATATTCAGCATGAGCCAGCACAGCACAGGTCTTGCTGGGACGTGTGGTCCTACAATCAGGATTTCTATGTTCCCAGGGCTTCGTTCTAGACGTATTTACATCCGTATTTACGTCCGTAAAAACATCACCAAATGTGGCTAAAATAATGAACTATTAGCTTACAAAGGATTCCTATGGAAATCCGGATGTAATTCCGGACATAAATACGGATGTAAATATGTCTAGAACGAAGCTCAGGGAACATAGAAATCCTGCTTGGAGGACCACAGGTCCCAGCAACACTGGTGCTGTGCTGGCTTTTGCTGTAGATACTAAATAGAATACAAGGTAAAAGAAGAACAAATACATAAAAAAAAAAAACATCTGGCCAACATCTGCATTGGTTTTTTTTAATGTTAAATTAGTGTAATTTTCACAGACTTTGGAATACATTTTGTAGTGGATATTTTTTTTTTTTGAAGCTAATATATATATTGTCATTAATGTTATTGTAAAAAATGTATTAATACATTGATTTAATTGTTCCAGCACTTGGATATATCTGTTTACTAAGTAATTAATTTCAATGACAAATCCATTTTATTCGTCATATGTGTAATGTATTTCCGTCGCGAAATCCGTTCCGGAATTACATTGCAAATACGTGCCACTTTGTGACATGTATTTGCAATGTAATTCCGGAACGGATTTCGCGACGGAGATACAGTCCCCATAGTAAATAATGGGGAATGTATTTCTGATGCGAAATCTGTCCTGAATCACATTGCAATTACGTGTCACAAAGTGTGGCACATATTTGCAATGTAATTCCGGAACGGATTTCACGTCGGAAATACATTACACAGTATGAAGAATAAAATGGATTTGTCATTGAAATGAATTACTTAATAAACAGACATATCCAAGTGCTGGGACAATTAAATCAATGTATTAATACATTTTTTTACAATAACATTAATGGCAATATATATATTAGCTTCAAAGAAAAAAATATCCACTACAAAATGTATTCCAAAGTCTGTGGAAATTACACTAATTTAACATCAAATAAGCCAATGCCGATGTTGGACAGATGTTTTATTAAACATTTTACAAAACAACAATTTTCTATGTATTTGGCCTGCTTTGAAGTTTAATGCAATTCAGTATATACAAAAAAAGGCTTTCTGGGACCTGTTGTCTTCCAAGCAGGATTTCTTGCTTAATTATTTATTCTTCTTGACAAATCATTTATTTTTGTAGTGTACTGCTGTAAGTGTAGAACTATAGCACATTACAAGAATACCGCATTCGACTTCGACTTCTCCGCTCAGATAGACCACATTAAACTAGGTCTGTCTGTCGGAGCTGTAAAGCGCTGCAATGTGCCTCACTTTGCCGACCCGCAATCATGCATGCCACGGAGATTTAGAATTTGCCGCGTCCCGCCCCAGAACGCCCACAGCGCGCCCATTGCACGCCCCTTCATGTTAGGCGCAGCCGAAAGTGGCGAAGGTTGCGCCTAACATCACATCCCTGCGTCCGACAGGGGATTTGACACGGTGAGGCGCAGTTTTCGCCAGAAAACAGGCACAACTCCCGATCATACATGTCGCCCATAGTCTTTAAGGTAAGCCGGTGGATTTATTGCTCACTTTGCTCTTGGAAATTCTGAAGTGGATGGTTGGAGTTTGGTGCCAGAATCACTTGAAGTACTACTGCAACTTTGTGCTGGTTCACAGTCCTCCAACACTTGGCTTTCTGAATCAACAAACGTCTTCACGAAAGATGAATTTGCACTTTTGTATTTCCATCTAAATCCTCTAGGACCACCTGAGTGCCTCTTTTTTTCCTTCACAACATAAGGCTCAGGTTAAAAAATGGAGACAGTTTGCTAAAACTATCATTCTGAGGTAAAACCTTATCTCCTTGTTTAAGGCCACTAGTTTGACAATGGCACTGATGGTTTGCATATCGTTCTGCTCGGATCTTCCTTTCCTCATCAATTTCCCTGAAATTGTCCAAACATGTAGGAGAAGAAGCCCCGATATCTTGTAATTTTTTACTGAATTTGTGACCACAGAGAAGTTCAGCAGGACTCACTCCAGTTATAGTGTGGGGGGGTGGTTCGATAAGCCAAAAGAAAAACGCTACAGTTCTTTTCTCTGGTCCCTTCTCTCTACATGAGCAATCCGTAAAGCTTGTGGCCAGTATGGGGTTGTACGATGGTGTTCATTGGCATTTGATTTTAGATAATCCTGAAATTCCTGAGAAGTGAACTGGGCACCATTATCACTCACAATCAGTTTAGGCAAACCATGAGAAGCAAAGATGCGCTCCAACCCCCCAATTACTGTTGAAGAAGTTTCTTTAGTGAGAACTACCACCTCTTGCCACCTTGAATAATAGTCACCAATGATGGTGTCCAGATGGGATGTCACAAATTAATAGCCAGATCTTCCCATGGTCTCCTAGGTAGAACAGTATGTGTTACTGGTTCTGGTTTAGGTTTGCTACCCACCAGCTGACAGGCTCGACATGAGGAAACCCTACGTTCCACATCCTTGTCGATTTCTGTCCACCAAACTTTCTCACGTAATCGTTGTTTGGTTTGAACAATATCTTGGTGGCCCTCATGAGCTAAGTTCAAAGTTTGTTTTCATACTTCTTTAAGCATCACAATACGATTTCGAACTAATTGACCAGAAATACTCAGTTCATGTTTGATTCTGTGATAGCCTGGGTCACAATTTTTCCACCTCTTATGTCTGATACACTTTCTCAACTGTTTAATTTATGAGTCCACTGATGACAATTCTTCCACCTCTCTTGATGTCAATGCTTGGGGAATGGCTTTCGCAGCTACAAAATGAATGTACTCTTCTGCTAAGTTATGACATAGTGCTGAAGACTGGGGCAATCTGGAAAGTGCATTCACTCCATTAGTAGGTCCAGGCCTTTATCACACTCTAAATCGGTATGGTAGCAGTCGAAGAACCCATCTTTCAATTCTGGCTGATGGTTTTGATCGAGGAGAAAAATATCAACTCCCGTGGCTTGTGGATATGGTTATAAAATTTTAAAATCAAGTCCATAAGATAGTTGTTTAAACCTTTCACATGCCCAAACAACAGCCAAAGCCTCTTTCTCAGTCTGAGAATGTCTTTCCACATCAGTAAGGGATCTGCTTGCATACTAAATAGGTCTGTAGTCGCCTGTGCGTTGCCTCTGTACTAAGATGGCGCCTAATCCTACAGGGCTGGCATCGACAATAATTTGAGTTGTGCAGTAGGAAATTGAAATAGGCTAAAGTTGTGGCACAGGTAAGCCGCCTCTTGAGTTCATTAAATGCGCCTTGTTCCAAAAACCCCCACCTCCAAGGGACTGTTTTGCGAGTTAACTGTCTCAGGGGTAAGCTGACAGTCGCCATATCTGGAATAAACTTTGCACAGTAATTCACTAACTCGAGAAAGCTTCGCACTTCTGCAGGGGGTTTTCAAAAGTTTCTGGGCATCAAAGGGGCCAAGCAATAATTTAAAAAAAACTTTATTTTTATAGCGCCAACATATTTTCCCCAGCCTTTACAAAATTTAAGGGTTTAAAAATTTCAGCAATTTCACCCCTTAAAAAATACTTAAAAAATGAGAAAAACAAAGGGGGTGAGGGGGGCCCCTCGTGAAAGGGTTACAATCTATTAGGGTGGGATTGGTGAAACAAACGGAAAAAAATGCCAAGTTTACAATGGCCCGGCCCCTGGTTTTTATAAATAGGGGTGGTTTACAAAGAAAAATGGGTGAACCTGCCAAACCCCGACTGTACCTTTTATATAAAAATAAAATCCCTGTGATGCCCAAATGGGAGGAGTTTACAGATGTTTTTGTGATTAAACAGTTAGGGGTCTTGGGGGGCCAACCGAGAAGATGTTTTCAGGGCCCTTTAAAACTGGGGAGGGGGGTTTTGTGAAAGGCCTAAACCCCCCGCGGTAAGCATAAATTTCCCGAAAATTGGGGCCGCACCCTGGGGAAATCTTGTTTGGCGGCCAAAGGAGGTTTCCCGGGGAAAGGGTTAGAGGGAAAAGTAATTTTTGATATCATCAGCAGACGGAGAAACACGGGTAGGTGGGGGGGACAGAGACTAAGGGGGGAAAGGGAGGGGAAGAAACACCTTTTGGGGGAAATTTTATTGGGGGATGCGCTGAGTTTTACTGTATCCCCACGGGGTGGGGGAACCAGGGAGTGACTGAACCCCAGGGTAGAGGGAAACAGTATAGCGGGTGGAGAAAAGACAACCTGGGCTGGCTGCATTCTGGGAAAAGGGTTTGGAGAAGGGAGAGTTTGCAGAGGGGGAGACCCATAACAAGGATTGCAGTAGTCCCAAAATGAGAAAGAATAAGAGCAGTAATGAGAGTTTTAAGTTTTCCACAGTGAGAAATGGACGGATTTTTTGGGGGATATTCTTGGGGGTGGCCCGGTGAAAAGGAGCGGGTTAAGGGGTTGGAAAATATGGGGAAAAGGTCAATCAGAATCCCAAAAAAAACCCCAAACCCGCGGGGGCCCCTCCAAAGGAGAAATGGTGGTCCCACAAACAGGGGAAAAAGAAATAAACAGTGGGGGGGTTTGGGTTAGTAAATGGCGGAAAGGGGGCAAGAATTTTAAATCTTAGTGAGTTTAGTTTCAATTTGGAAAGAACATGGATGTCAGAGACAGCGGGGCAGACAGGTTTACTGGGGGTTTTGTAGCAAAGGCTGGGGTGATTTCACGGGAGAAAGGTTTATTTAATTTTTTGTCCCAAACCCCCATAGAGAAGGAAATGGAAGCCAAATCTAAATGAAAGGTTTGTCCCCAAAGGGGGGTGTGTACAATGGAAAAAAAAGGGGAGGACCTAGAACTGGGTCCCTGAGGAAATCCAACAAACAAGAGGAAGAGGAGAAGGGCGAACCAGAAAATGAGACACTGAAGTACGGTCAGAGAGGTAGGACGAAACCCAAACGGAAGCGGTGTCCCTGGAGGGCCCAATGGTGGGTGACAAACGGAGGAAGGGAAGGGTTTTGGGAACCCCCCAGTGTCAAATGCGGGAGAGAGATCCAAGGAAGCAACAATGAGTATTTTCCCGAGAATTTTTGTTAGGAGGGTCATTTGAGACTTTTAAACTAAGGCAGGTTTTTCCGGGGGGAGTGTTAAAGGGGACGGACAAACCCGATTGCACGGGCAAGAAGAGAGTTAGGGAGAAAGATAGCGGGTTTTGGCAGAGTAGAACCAAGCGTTTTCCCGGAGTTTTTGAATGAAGGGCAAGGGTTTGAGACTTTGGGCTTTTGGGGTTTTCCCGGCCCAGACGGGTCCCCGAAAGGGCTTTTTTTTGTAAAGGGGGTTTTGATGGGGTGTTTGAAGGGGAAATTGGGAAAAATCCCAGTGGAAAAGAGGAGGTTTAACAGATAGCAGTAAGGTGAGAGGACCCCTGGGAAATAGACTTTGGGCGAGGGGGGATGGAAAAGGGGGTCAGTAAAAGCAGGGGGGGGGCCCACAGACAAGGGGAAAGCCTGGGCACTTCTTCCTCTTGGGCGTCGGTCAAGGGGCGAGTTTGATTTTGAAGGACGTGGCGGGGAGGGGCCCGGATGGGTATTATTTGGGATTGTGATTTTGATTTTTTGCCGATTTTTCAATTTTTGGGTTTGAAAATGAGTGGGGGCCCGGGCTTTAGCAAAGAGGTTCCCGTGCCCCGGAGCCTGAGCTTTAGGCCTTAAAAAGGGAGGGGGAAGGTGTCAAAGAGGCCCCCTTTTGGGGGGTTGTGTATTTTGGAGATGAAGGGGAGGGAAATATTTTTTTTTTTTTGTTTTTTGGGGCAGGAAAGGGCCCGTTGGGATAAGGGTTTCCGACAATGAATTTGTAAATGAAGAAAAAATTTTGCCCGTTAAACTTTGGGCTTTCTCCACAGCCGGGCCCCGCACACCTGGAACATCGCTGGGGAAAAAAAGTCTGGGGGTTTTGTGCCAAGGCTGCCCGGGGTTGACTCCCGGGGTTTCCCGGGGTTGAGTGGTGCCCAAAATGGGCCCCGGGGGGTTTGTGAGAGTTTTTACGCCTGGTCTGGACAGGAAGGAGGAGATTGGGGGCATGGGGACTGTATGGTGTCTGGATTTTAAAAAAGGGGTTTTTTTGCCAGGACTCCCCTTATCTCCAAAACCCCAAAATGTAAAAAAAAGCCATCTGAGCTGAAGAGAAAAGAGACACATTTTAACCCTTTTTACCCCCCAAAAAGGGATATTGCATGTCATGCCACGGTGCCTTATCGGGGTTTTCCTCTTGACCCTAGTGCCTCAACTTCAACAAACAATAGAAGGAACCAATTTTCAGCTAAATAGCTTAGTCCAACTTTATTGCAAATCCGACTAACACGTAACACACGTATATTATATCAGCTAAAAGTAAAGATTTCGGCATGCATGCATTTAAAAGGGTAAAAATTTTACCTGAAAGATAGCGCTGCAGCGCAATGTGAGGAGCGCCGGACCCGCCGTACACCAAGACCCCTTTGATGTACGGCCGTTCCGAGCAGCTCCTCACTATTGCACTAGCAGCGCTATCTTCGGGTAATTTATACCTTTTAAATGCATGAAGCAAAGGACACGCCAGAGCACAGAGCCATGCTCCAGGAAAAAAGAATTTACCCCAGCAATCCAAAGGGCCCAAAAATTTAAAATAACAAATTTTTTATTTCAGCACAAAAAATATCAAGACAGCTGCCCGGGTATAGTGGGGGGCAAACGCTTTTTCGGGCATCCCCCCCTTCACAGGGCCTCCCACCAGTGTGAGCCATATTATATCACTCACCGCCACTTTATTAGGTACACCTTCCAACTGCCTTTAACACTTAATTTCTAATCACCAAATACATGGGGGAAAACTAAAGGCATTTAGGCATGTAGACATGGCAAACAACTCCTGCATTCAACCGAGCATCATATGGGGAAGAAAGGGATTTTAGTGCCTTTTTAACGTGGCATGGTTGTTGGTGCCAGAAGGGCGGCTAGTAATTCAAAACTGCGACTCCCGGGGTTCCACGCACAAACCATCTCTAGGGTTTTCAGAAATGGTCCGAAAAAGAAAAAAAATCCAGTGAGGGCAGTCCGTGGCGGAAAAGCCTTGTTGAAAACCCGAGGGCAAAGGAATGGGGGAGACTTTTTCGGCTGATAGAAAACAACAGGACTCAAATACCACCCTTACAACCCAAGGGGGGCAAAGAGCATCTCTGAACGCAAAAGTACGGCGAACTTTTTAGCAAGGGCACACAGCAGAAAACCACACCGGTGCCACTCCCTTTTAGTAAAAACAGAAACGGGGGGCTCCAAATTTTCCCCAAGCTCATCGAAATTGGAATAGAAGATTGGGGGAAAAAAGTTTTCCTGGTCTGATGAGTATCGATTTCTGCTGCGACATTCGGATGGTAGGGTCAGACTTTGGTGTCAACCACAGGAAAGCATGGATCCATCCTGCCTTGTATCAACGAATCAGGCTGGTGGGGGTGGTGGCATGGTGTGGGGAATATTATCTTGGCACTCTTTGGGCCCCTTGGTACCAATTGAGCATCGTTGCAATGCCACAGCCTACCTGAGTATTGTTGCTGACCATGTCCATCCCTTTATGACCACAATGTACCCAACATCTGATGGCTACTTTCAGCAGGATAATGCGCCATGTCATAAAGCTGGAATCATCTCAGACTGTGTTTCTTTGAACATGACAATGAGTTTCACTGTACTCAATGGCCTCCACAGTCACCAGATCTCATCCAATAGAGCATCTTTGGGATGTGGTGGAACGGGAGATTCGCATCATGGATGTGCAGCCGACAAATCTGCGGCAACTGTGTGATGCCATCATGTCAATATGGACCAAAATCTCTGAGGAATGCTTCCAGCACCTTGTTGAATCTATGCCACGAAGAATTGAGGCAGTTCTGAGGCAAAAGGGGGTCCAACCCGTTACTAGCATGGTGTACCTAATAAAGTGGCCGGTGAGTGTATAAATCACAATGTAATGTAATCTAACTCACCTGTGTCGCACTAACGAGCACACCGCTGCCTGTAATATCATTGAACTCTGGTCGCGCCGCGAGCAGAAAGCACGCCAGCGCCTGCGCAGGAGCCGAACCCCGACTGTATGCACCGCGCATGCGCGGGATCAGCCGGGGCCAGATGCCGCGAGAGCCCACAGCGCATCCGTCCACGGCGCTCACGGAGCGGCAGCATAACTGTGCAGACAAGGTACAAAGTGCAGACACAGAAGGAAAATGGAACATAAAAACAATGCATAAAAAAGAAGAAAGAATATACAGAAACACACTGACCTACAGGATAAAACAAATAGAAACGGACAGGCATATACGCGTGATTAAACGATGGGAACAAATCAATACTATGATATTAACACAAGTATAACTCATATAAATGGCAAATCTGAAGAAATCCCAGTTCTTATCAATGGCATATAATATAAATGTAAACATACAGAAGCACTAACCTACAACCAGAAGCGGCTGTGAGAACATACATAATTAGTAGAGGTATAGAATTTCGTTGCGGATATTCAAACCCCTTGGCCATAGGGTATTGAGGGTCACTATCCAGTAGGCTTCCCGAGTACGCAATGAATAAATGAGGTCGCCTCCGCGTTTGTTTAACCCCTTACCGACATTTGTCGTACTCATACGGCAATGTCGGGTAGGGGTTCCCGCAAATTTTGCCGGTATGAGTACGTCAAGGCGATCTTGCGCGCTCACAAGCGGAGCGCGCAAGATCGCGGCATGGAACCAGCGGTATATTACCGCTGGCATCAGCCGCATCCCCCAGGGCCGGAGTGCGCTCCGGCCCGCGGGGGATTAACCCCCCGATGTCGCGACATCGTGGCCCGCGAAAATCGCGCTGCGGGGGCGGAGTTGAGCCCCTGCTGCCCGCCGACTCGGCGCAGTAACGGCGCTGAGCGCCGTTACCGGTCTCCTACCAACAGCCCGATGCTGATGACAGCATCCGGTTTGTCTGGTGACGTCACGATGCCCCCCAATGCATTGTGGGGAGCGTGACAGACAGTTGCCATGGAGACCAGGATAAAAGCTATAAACTGTATGCTTGATCTCCTATTGCATGAATGATCTTAGATCGTTCATGCATTCCCCCCTGGGGAAAGTGTAAAAAGTATGAAAAAGTTTAAAAAAAAGTGTAAAAAAGTAAAACAAAAACACAAAAAATAAAATAAAAACACGTACATCGCCCTTTTCCCCTTTACAAACGCCAAACGCCCTAAAAAAGATCAAAAATAAATAAGTAACCCATATTTGGTAAATTTCCGCGTGCGTAGTGACCCACCCTATAAATCTTCATGTTAATTAACCCGTACGGTGAACGCCGTAAAAAAAAACCCCAAAAAACAGTCACAGAATAAACGATTTTTTGTTCACCCCCCAGCACAAAAAATGGAGAAAAAAGTAATCAAAACCACATATCACCATAAAAGTGATGCCAATTAAACCGACAGTTCAACCCGCAAAAAAAAAAGTCCATACACAGCTCTGTATACGGGAAAATTAAAAAGTTCTGGCTATTAGAAATAGCAAAGCATAAATATTGTTTTACACAATAAAAACACTTTTTTTTCAAAAAAATTGGCTTTCAAATAAAAAAACTACATAAATTTGGGTATCACCGTAATCGTCTCAACCCACAAAATAAAACTAACTTGCACGGGTAAATGCAAAGGTTAAAAGCATTAAAAATAAAAATAAAAAACACTGCAATTGCAGTAAATTTTTCTTC
>JAODAL010075406.1:0-14010 GCA_025379985.1 Phyllomedusa bahiana
CCCCGACACACATGAACCAGAAGAGGCAGCAGCAACCCTTCACACCTGACAAAGGTACAAGCCACCCTGTCACAACTAACAAGAGGCACAAACACCCGACAACACTGAACAAAAGCACAAGCACCCTGTACAAACTAACAGAAAGCAGCAGAGCATGCCCTGTACACACACTAACCAAAAGGCAGGCACAGGTAAAAAACTAAAACAAAGGGCAGCAAGCACCGTAACACGAAGAAAGGCAAAGCCCCTGTACAACAGAACAAAGAACAGCAAGCAACCCTTTACACTAAAGAAGGTAGAGAGCCACCAACAACCGACAAGGGAGCGACACACCTGTATACACTGAAGAAGAGGGCAGCAGAGCCACACCTGTAAACACTGAACAAAGAGGGACAGAGCACGAGACACCTGTACACCGAGAACGAGAGCACAGCAGCACACACTGTACACACACTGAACCAGAAGAGGGCAGCAGAGCACACCCTGTACACACATTGAACCAGAAGAGAGCAGCATTGCACACCCTGTGTACACACTCTGAACCAGAAGAGGTCAGCAGAGCACACCCTGTACACACACTGAACTAGAAGAGAGCAGCAGAGCACACCCTGTACACACACTGAACTAGAAGAGAGCAGCAGAGCACAGCCTGTACACAGACTGAACCAGAAGAGGGCAGCAGAGCATGCCCTGTACACACACTTAACCACAAGAGGGCAGGGCGAGCATCGTCACACTGTAACAAAGGGCGCGAGCTACACTCTGTAAACACTGAAGAGGAAAGGGCAGCAAGCACAACTGTATATACACTGAAAAAGAAGAGGGCAGCAGAGCATGCCCTGTACAAACACTGAAACAGAAGAGGGCAGCAGAGCACACCCTGTACACACACTGAACCAGCAGCGCACACCCTGTATATACACTGAACCAGAAGAGCAGAGCACACCGTAACACTACAGAAAGCAGCAGACCCATGTACAAACACTGAACCAGAAGAGGGCAGCAGAGCATGCCCTGTACACACACTGAACCATAGAAGAGGGGCAGAGCACACCCTGTATACACACTGAACCAGAAGAGAGGGCAACACAGACACACCCTGTACAAGACAGAATGAGAGCACAGAGCACACACCCTGTACACACACTGAACCAGAAGGGGCAGCAGAGCCAGTAGCAACACCCAACAACAAGACCTGTACCACATAGAAGAGCAGCAGAGCAACACCCTGTACACAACTAGAACAGAATGGGCAGCAGAGCACACCCTGTATACACACTGAACCAGAAGAGGATAGCAGAGCACACCCTGTACACACACTGAGCCAGAAGAGGGCAGCAGAGCTCTGAACACACACTGAACCAGAAGAAGGCAGCAGAGAACACCCTGTACACACGCTGAGCCAGAGGGGGGAAGCACAGCCGTACACCTGTTACAACAGACTGACCAAAGAGGCAGCGAGTCTGTCAGACACTGCACCAAAAAAAAGGCACTACACTTACACCAATGAACCAGAAGAGAGCAGCAGCATAGCATACCCTGTACACACACTGAGCCAGAAGAGAGCAGCATGGCACACCCTTTGTACACACACTGAACCAGAAGATGGCAGCAGAGCATACCCTGTACAGACACTGAGCCAGAAGAGGGCAACAGAGCACACCCTGTACACACACTGAACCAGAAGAGGGCAGCAGAGCACAACCTTTACATACACTGAGCCAGAAGAAGGCAGCAGAGCACCCTGTACACAAACTTAACCAGAATAGGGCAGCAGAGCACCATGAACACTCACTGAACTAGAAGAGGGCAGCAGAGCAACCTGTACACCTGAACCAGAAGAGGGCATGCAGAGCACCCCTGACACACCACTTAACCAGAACAAGGCATCAGAGCACACCCTGTACACACGCTGAGCCAGAGGTGGGAAACGAGGCACCCTGTACACAACATTGAACCAAAGAGAGCATGCAGCAACCTCTGTATACAACTGAGACCAAGAAAGAGGCAGCATAGCAACCTGTACAACACTGAACCAGAAGAGGAGGCAGCAGAAGCACCCCTGTACATCACACTGACCAAAAAAGGCAGCAGAGCACATGCTGTGCACACACTGAACCAGAAGTTGGCAGCAAAGCATACCCTGTACATACACTGAGCCAGAAGAGGGCAACAGAGCACACCCTGTACACCAACTTGAACCGAAATAGGCAGCAAGAGCACACCTGTAACACACAGAGCCAGAAGAAGGCAGCAGAGCACATCTAGCTGTTCACACGATGAACCAGAGAAAGAAGATGGACCAGCAGAGGCAGACCCTGTACACAGATACTTAAACCAGAATAGGTCAGCAGAAGCAGAGCATGCCCTATAAACACACTAAAGCCAGAAGAAAGGCAGCCAGTGACATGCTGTACACACGCTTGACTGAAAACAGAAGATGGCAGCAGAAGCTAGACCTGACAGACACTGAGCCAGAAACAAGGGCACAAAAGAGCCACAACCTGTACAGACCATCTGGCATGAACCAGAAGCGAGAGGCACAGCAGAGGACACCATTTACTCCAACACTGAGCCAGATAGAGGGCAGGAGAGTGTGCCACACCTTTAGTACAAAGAACCAGAAGAAAGGAAGCAGGAGCACACCTGGTACACAGACCTGAACCGAATAGGGGCACCAGACCATGCCCTGTACAACACTAAAGCCAGAGAAGGCAAGCAGAGGGAGAACATGCTGTACACACGCTGAACCAGGGAAGATGGCACGCAGAAGCAAACCCTCTCTGCACAGACACTGAGCCAAAAATGGGCCAAAAGAGCTACAAACATGTTAACACACTGAATCCTGAAGAGGGCAGCAAGATCGCGGCACATCCTTTACATACACGAACCAGAAGGAGGCAGCAGGAGCACCACCTGTAACATCAAGACTTAACCCAGAATCGGGCAAGCAGAGCACACCTGTTCACTCACGGAACCAGAAAGAGGATGGAAAGAGAAACACATCCCTTTTAACATGCTGAACCAGGAAGAGGAAGCAGAAGAAACCCTTGTCAATACACTGAACCTGGAAAGAGGACTCAGAGCACATGCTGTGCACACAATGAACCAAGGGGAAGAAAAACGGGCCAGCAGTGCACACCTTGTAACAACACTGAACCAAAGAGAAGCAGCACTTGCACACCCTGTACCTTACCACACTGAACCAGAATTTTGGAGGGCAGCAGAAGCATGCCCCTGCTGTACACACACTAGCCAGAAAAAAAAATTCAGCAGAGCAATGCTGTACACACCACCTGGCAGAACAGGAACGGATGGAAGCAAAGATACCCTGTACGACACCTGTGCCAGAAGAATTGACCGAGGGCAACAGGAGCACACACCCTGTACACAGACCTGAACCAAGAACAGAGGGCTGCAGAAGATGCACACCTTTACATAATATGAAGCCAGAAAGGAAGGCAAGCCAGAGCAACAACCTGTACACAAACTTAAACCGGAATAGGGCAGCAGCAGAAGCCCACCATGAACCCACTCATCTGAACTAGGAAAGGGCAGCAGGAGCACACCCTGTACACACACTGAGCCAGAAGAGGGCAGAGCAGCGAAGCAGAGCTCTGAACACACCACTGTACCAGAAGGAGGGCAGTAGAGAGGAAACCCTGTAACATGCTGAGCCAGGACAAAGGTGGGGTAAGCAGAGCACTCCCTATCAGCTTAACAGAAATGAACCAAAAGGAGGCAGCCAGAGCTCTATGCAGACACTGAAACCAGAAAAGAGCACCCTGTAACACACTGAAACAGAAGCGATCAGCAAGCATGCCCCGTATAACCACAAGAAGAAGGCAGCAGAGCACATTGCTGTATAACTCAATGAACAAGAAGATGGCAGTCAGAGCATACCTGTAAGAACATGAGACTGAAAAAACGAGGGCAACAGAGCAACCGGTACACACACCTGAACCAGAAATGAGGGCAAGCCAGAAACGAGCACTCCTCTTTACACATACAACTGAGCCAGAAGAAGAAGGCAGCTCAAAGCACACCCTGTGTAAACAGGACTCTTAACCAGAAATAGGGCAGCAGAGCACACCCTGTACACTCACCTGAACCGGGAAGAGGGCAAGCAGAGGTACACCCTGTACACGCCACTGAGCCAGACTGGAATTGATCGGGCAGGCAGAGCGAGCACACCCTTTACATACACTCTACCAGAAGAAGGCAGCAGAGCACACCCTGTACACAGACTTAACCAGAATAGGGCACCAGAGCATGCCCCTGGTACACACTCACTAAGCACAGAAGGAAGGCCGAGACAGAGCACATGCTGCTGAAACACACAAGCTGATCCAGAAGATGGCAGCAGAGCATACCCTGTACAGACACTGAGCCAGAAAAGGGCAACAGAGCACAACCTGTACACACACTGAACCAGAAGAGAGCAGCAGAGCGAGCACATCCTTTACATACACTGAACCAAAAGAAGGCAGCAGAGCACACCCTGTACACAGACTTTAACCAGGAATAGGGCATGCAGAGCTACACCCTGTACTCCAATGAATCCAGTTAGTGGGCCTGAGAACACACCCTGAAACATGCTGAACACAGAGGTACAGAGGACAGCAGTGCACTCCCTGTACTTACAACCTGTGAACCTGAAGTGTCGGCTGCTGGAATAGCTGTGCACACCCTGTACACAACACACTTGAACAAAGAGTTGCAGAACTGCACCCCTGTGATACACACTGAACCAGGAACACGAAGAGAGGCAGCAGGAGCTACGTCCACCTGTTTAAACATCTGACACCAAATAGAGCAGCACCACACACACTGTACACACACTGAACCAGAAACATAGGGACAGCAGGGTACACCATGTAGACACATTTAAACCCAGAAAGAGAGCAGAGAGCACACCTTTTCACACTGAAACAGAATGAGGGCAGCGGAAGAAGCATTGCTAATTGTACATACACCTGAAACCAGAAAGGAGGGGGCTTGCACACCCTGTATACACACTGAAACCAGAACGGGGCGGGCAGCACGAGCACAATGAACCTGACGAGAGCAGAGGAGCAACACCCTGTACACATACCCTTAACCAGAAGAGGGCACAAGCCAGAAAGCACACCTGTACAGACGCTGAGACAGGAGGTGTGGAAACTGAGCACACCCTGTACACAGGAACACCACCCTCTTGAACCAAAACGAAGGCAAGCTAGAGCTCTCTGTTCAGACACTGAACCAGGAACAAAGGGCAGCAATAGCATACCCTGTACACACACCTCTGAACTAGCAACGAGGGCAGCAGAGAATGCCTGTATACACACCTAAGCGAAAAAAAGGCAGCAGAGCACTTTGCTAGTACACAAACCTTAACAGAATAGGGCGCAGAAGCACACGGAAGTACACGGATTGCAACCAAAAAAAGAAGGCAGAGAGCTCGTACAGACACAGAACCAGAAAACAGGCAGATAGACATTACCCTTTACACAACATGAACGAGCAGAGGGCAAGCGGGCATGCACCTGTTACACACTAAGCCAGAAAAACAGGCAGCAGAGCACAGGTGTATACACCACTAGCCAGGTAAAATAGAAGAGGGCAGCAGAGCTCTAGAACACAACTGATCAGAAGAGGGCAGGTACGGAGAAACACCCTGGTTACACACGCTGAGCCAGCACGTGGGAATAGCAGAGCACATCCTGTTCACAGATGAACCAAAAGAAGGCAGAAGAGCTCCGTGCAGACACTGAACCAGAAAAAGGCAGCAGAGCACACCCTGTACCCACACTGAACCAGAAGAGATCATCAGAGCATGCCCTGTATACACACTAAGAAGAAGGCAGCAGAGCAGATGCTGATTTAAACACCTAGAACAGATGGTGGCAGAGGAGATTCTGTACAGACTCTGAGCCTTGAGTAAATATTGGGGCAACTGTGCACACCCGGTTCTCACTCTGTTAACACTGTTGTGGGAGCTCGTGCGTATGCTTCTAAGTGACAGAATCATACGGTTCTCGTTAGCTGGGTCCTCTCAAGCCCGCGTCTCCCCCGTTGTTGTTGTTGAGGAGATCAGTGTATGTAAAGGGTGTGCTCGCTCTGCTGCCCTCTTCTGGTTCAGTGTGTGTACAGGGTGTGCTCTGTTGCCCTCTTCTGGCTCAGTGTCTGTACAGGGTATGCTCTGCTGCCATCTTCTGGTTCAGTGTGTATACAGCATCTGCTCTGCTGCCTTCTTCTTAGTGTGTATACAGGGCATGCTCTGATGATCTCTTCTGGTTCAGTGTGGGTACAGGGTGTGCTCTGCTGCCTTTTTCTGGTTCAGTGTCTGCACGGAGCTCTTCTGCCTTCTTTTGGTTCAGTCTGTGTACAGGATGTGCTCTGCTTCCCACCTCTGGCTCAGCGTGTGTACAGGGTGTTCTCTACTGCCCTCTTCTGGTTCAGTGTGTGTTCAGAGCTCTGCTGCCCTCTTCTGGCTCAGTGTGTATACAGCATGTGCTCTGCTGCCTTTTTCTGGCTTAGTGTGTATACAGGGCATGCTCTGCTGCCCTCTGCTGGTTCAGTGTGTGTACAGGGTATGCTATGCTGCCTTTTTCTGGTTCAGTGTCTGTACAGAGCTCTGCTGCCTTCTTTTGGTTCAGTCTGTGTACATGGTGTGCTCTGCTGCCCTATTCTGGTTAAGTTTGTGTACAGCATGTGCTCTGCTGCCTTTTTCTGGCTTAGTGTGTATACAGGGCATGCTCTGCTGCCCTCTGCTGGTTCAGTGTGTGTACAGGGTATGCTATGCTGCCTTTTTCTGGTTCTGTGTCTGTATAAGAGCTCAGCTGAATTTTTGGTTCAGTCTGTGTACAGGGTGTGCTCTGCTTCCCACCTCTGGCTCAGCGTGTGTACAGGGTGTGCTCTGCTGCCCTCTTCTGGTTAAGTGTGTGTACAGGGTGTGCTCTGCTGCTCTCTTCTGGTTCAGTGTGTGCTCTGCTGCCCTCTTCTGGTTCAGTGTGTATACAGGGTGTGCTCTGCCCCTCTCTTCTGGTTCAGTGTATGTACAGAGCATGCTCCGCTGCCCTCTTCTGGTTCAGTGTGTACAGGGTGTGCTCTGCTGCTCTCTTCTGGTTTTAAAGTGGTATACCTGGTTGTATCCTGTTACTCTTCTGGTTCAGTGTGTGTACAGTGTGTGTGGTGCTGCTCTATTTGGTTCAGTGTGTGTACAGGGTGTGCTCTGCTGCCCTCTTCTGGTTCAGTGTGTACACAGGGTGTGCAGTTCTGCACTCTTTGTTTCAGTGTGTGTACAGGGTGTGCTCTGCTGCCCTCTTCTGGTTCAGTGTTTGTACAGGGTGTGCTCTGCTGTCCTCTTCTGGTTCAGCATGTTACAGGGTGTGTTCTGCTGCCCTCTTCTGGTTCAGTGAGTGTACAGTGTGTGCTCTGCTGCCCTATTCTGGTTAAGTCTGTGTACAGGGTGTGCTCTGCTGCCTTCTTCTGGTTCAGTGTATGTAAAGGATGTGCTCGCTCTGCTGCCCTCTTCTGGTTCAGTGTGTGTACAGGTTGTGCTCTGTTGCCCTTTTCTGGCTCAGTGTCTGTACAGGGTATGCTCTGCTGCCATCTTCTGGTTCAGTGTGTGTACAGCATGTGCTCTGCTGCCTTCTTCTGGCTTAGTGTGTGTACAGGGCATGCTCTGGTGCCCTATTCTGGTTAAGTCTGTGTACAGGGTGTGCTCTGCTGCCTTCTTCTGGTTCAGTGTATGTAAAGGGTGTGCTCGCTCTGCTGCCCTCTTCTGGCTCAGTGTGTGTACAGGGTGTCCTCTGCTGCCCTCTTCTGGTTCAGTGAGTGTACAGGGTGTGCTCTGCTGCCCTATTCTGGTTAAGTCTGTGTACAGGGTGTGCTTTGCTGCCTTCTTCTGGCTCAGTGTATGTAAAGGGTGTGCTCGTTCTGCTGCCCTCTTCTGGTTCAGTGTGTGTACATGGTGTGCTCTGTTGCCCTCTTCAGGCTCAGTGTCTGTACAGGGTATGCTCTGCTGCCATCTTCTGGTTCAGTGTGTATACAGCATGTGCTCTGCTGCCTTCTTCTTAGTGTGTATACAGGGCATGCTCTGCTGATCTCTTCTGGTTCAGTGTGTGTACAGGGTGCCTTTTTCTGGTTCAGTGTCTGCACAGAGCTCTGCTGCCTCCTTTTGGTTCAGTCTGTGTACAGGGTGTGCTCTGCTTCCCACCTCTGGCTCAGCGTGTGTACAGGGTGTTCTCTACTGCCCTCTTCTGGTTCAGTGTGTGTTCAGAGCTCTGCTGCCCTCTTCTGGCTCAGTGTGTGTACAGGGTGTGCTCTGCTGCCCTCTTCTAGTTCAGTGAGTGTTCATGGTGGGCTCTGCTGCCCTATTCTGGTTAAGTTTGTGTACAGGGTGTGCTCTGCTGCCTTCTTCTGGCTCAGTGTATGTAAAGGGTGTGCTCGTTCTGCTGCCCTCTTCTGGTTCAGTCTGTGTACAGGGTGTGCTCTGTTGCCCTCTTTGGTCAGAGTCGTTACAGGGTATGCTTTGTGCTGCATCTTCTCGGTTTCAGTGTGTGTACAGCATGTGCTCTGCTGCCTTTTTCTGGCTTAGTGTGTGTACAGGGCATGCTCTGCTGCCCTCTTCTGGTTCAGTGTGTATACAGGGTGTGCAGTGCTGCTCTCTTTGGTTCAGTGTGTGTACAGGGTGTGCTCTGCTGCCCTTTTCTGGTTCAGTGTGTGCACAGCATGTGCTCTGATGTCCTCTTCAGGTTCAGTGTTTGTACAGGGTGTGCTCTGCTCTCCTCTTCTAGTTCAGCATGTTAAAGGGTGTGTTCTGCTGTCCTCTTCTGGTTCAGTGAGTGAACAGGGTGTGCTCTGCTGCCCGATTCTGGTTAAGTCTGTGTACATGGTGTGCTCTGCTGCCTTCTTCTGGTTCAGTGTATGTAAAGGATGTGCTCGCTCTGCTGCCCTCTTCTGGTTCAGTGTGTGTACAGGTTGTGCTCTTTTGCCCTTTTCTGGCTCAGTGTCTGTACAGGGTCTGCTCTGCTGCCATCTTCTGGTTCAGTGTGTGTACAGCATGTGAGCTCTGATGCCTTCTTCTGGCTTAGTGTGTGTACAGGGCATGCTCTGGTGCCCTACTTCTGGTTCCAGTCTGTGTTTAAAGGGTGTGCTCTGCTGCCTTCTTCTGGTTCAGTGTACGTAAAGGGTGTGCTCACTCTCCTGCCCTCTTCTGGCTCAGTGTGTGTACAGGGTGTCCTCTGCTGCCCTCTTCTGGTTCAGTGTGTGTACAGGTTGTGCTCTTTTGCCCTTTTCTGGCTCAGTGTCTGTACAGGGTCTGCTCTGCTGCCATCTTCTGGTTCAGCGTGTGTACAGCATGTGCTCTGCTGCCTTCTTCTGGCTTAGTGTGTGTAGAGGGCATGCTCTGCTGACCTATTCTGGTTAAGTCTGTGTACAGGGTCTGCTCTGCTGCCATCTTCTGGTTCATCGTGTGTACAGCATGTGCTCTGCTGCCTTCTTCTGGCTTAGTGTGTGTACAGGGCATGGTCTGGTGCCCTATTCTGGTTAAGTCTGTGTACAGGGTGTGCTCTGCTGCCTTCTTCTGGCTCAGTGTATGTAAAGGGTGTGCTCGCTCTGTTGCCCTCTTCTGGCTCAGTGTCTGTACAGGGTATGCTCTGCTGCCATCTTCTGGTTCAGTGTGTATACAGCATGTGCTCTGCTGCCTTCTTCTTAGTGTGTATACAGGGCATGCTCTGCTGATCTCTTCTGGTTCAGTGTGTGTACAGGGTGCCTTTTTCTGGTTCAGTGTCTGCACAGAGCTCTGCTGCCTTCTTTTGGTTCAGTCTGTGTACAGGGTGTGCTCTGCTTCCCACCTCTGGCTCAGCGTGTGTACAGGGTGTTCTCTACTGCCCTCTTCTGGTTCAGTGTGTGTTCAGAGCTCTGCTGCCCTCTTCTGGCTCAGTGTGTGTACAGGGTGTGCTCTGCTGCCCTCTTCTAGTTCAGTGAGTGTTCATGGTGGGCTCTGCTGCCCTATTCTGGTTAAGTTTGTGTACAGGGTGTGCTCTGCTGCCTTCTTCTGGCTCAGTGTATGTAAAGGGTGTGCTCGTTCTGCTGCCCTCTTCTGGTTCAGTGTGTGTACAGGGTGTGCTCTGTTGCCCTCTTCTGGCTCAGTGTCTGTACAGGGTATGCTTTGCTGCCATCTTCTGGTTCAGTGTGTGTACAGCATGTGCTCTGCTGCCTTTTTCTGGCTTAGTGTGTGTACAGGGCATGCTCTGCTGCCCTCTTCTGGTTCAGTGTGTGTACAGGGTATGCTATGCTGCCTTTTTCTGGTTCAGTGTCTGTACAGAGCTCTGCTGCCTTCTTTTGGTTCAGTCTGTGTACAGGGTGCGCTCTGCTTCCCACCTCTGGCTCAGCGTGTGTACAGGGTGTTCTCTGCTGCCTTCTTCTGGTTCAGTGTGTGTTCAGAGCTCTGCTGCCCTCTTCTGGCTCAGTGTGTGTACAGGGTGTGCTCTGCTATCCTCTTCTGGTTCAGTGTGTATACAGGGTGTGCTCTGCTGCCCTTTTCTGGTTCAGTCTGTGTATAGGGTGTGCTCTGCTGCTCTCTTCTGGTTCAGTCTGTGTATAGGGTGTGCTCTGCTGCCCTCTTCTGGTTCAGTGTGTGTACAGGGTGTGCTCTGCTGCTCTCTCTTCTTGTTCAGTGTGTGCTCTGCTGCCCTCTTCTGGTTCAGTGTGTATACAGCATGTGCTCTGCTGCCTTCTTCTTAGTGTGTATACAGGGCATGCTCTGCTGATCTCTTCTGGTTCAATGTGTGTACAGGGTGCCTTTTTCTGGTTCAGTGTCTGCACAGAGCTCTGCTGCCTCCTTTTGGTTCAGTCTGTGTACAGGGTGTGCTCTGCTTCCCACCTCTGGCTCAGCGTGTGTACAGGGTGTTCTCTACTGCCCTCTTCTGGTTCAGTGTGTGTTCAGAGCTCTGCTGCCCTCTTCTGGCTCAGTGAGTGTTCATGGTGGGCTCTGCTGCCCTATTCTGGTTAGTGTGTAAGGTTGCTCTGCTGCCCTCTTTGGTTCATTGTTTAAGGGTGTGCTTCTCTCTTTCTGGTTCAGTGTTGTACAGTGGCTCTGTGCCTCTTTGGTCAGTGTCTGTACAGGGTATGCTTTGCTGCCATCTTCTGGTTCAGTGTGTGTACAGCATGTGCTCTGCTGCCTTTTTCTGGCTTAGTGTGTGTACAGGGCATGCTCTGCTGCCCTCTTCTGGTTCAGTGTGTGTACAGGGTATGCTATGCTGCCTTTTTCTGGTTCAGTGTCTGTACAGAGCTCTGCTGCCTTCTTTTGGTTCAGTCTGTGTACAGGGTGTGCTCTGCTTCCCACCTCTGGCTCAGCGAGTGTAAAGGGTGTTCTCTGTGCTTTTCTGTTCAGTGTGTGTTCAGGGTTGCTGCCCTCTTCTGGTTCAGTGTGTACGGGTGCTCTGCTTCTCTTTGTTCAGTGTGTATCGGGTGTGCTCTGTGCCTTTTTCTGTTTCAATTGTGTTGTTTGTTCTGTGCTGTGCCCTCTTGTTCAGGTGTGACAGGTTGCTCTGCTCTCTTCTGTTATTGTCAGGTGTGCTTGGTTAGTGTGTCGGGTGCTCTGCTGCCTCTCTGGTTATTGTGTACAGGTTGCTTGCTGCCTCTTCTGTTAGTGTTACAGGTGCTGTGCCTCTTTGTTCGGTTGTAGGTGCTCCTGCCCTTTGTTATGTGTGTCAGGGTGCTCTGTGCCTTGTTCAGTTTGTCGTGTGTCTCTGCTCCTTGTTAGTGTGTACGGGTGTGCTCTGTGCCTCTTCTGTTCAGTTTACGTGTGCTTGCTGCTTTGTTAGTGGACGGTGTGATGGCTCCTTGGTCATGTGGTACGGGTGTGTCTGTGCTCTGTTCAGTGTGTGTCGTGTGTCGGTGTGCCTCTTGGTTCAGTGTTGTCGGTGTGCTCTCTGCTTTGGTTCAGTGTTACAGGGTGTCGCTGCGTCAGTTGTGTACGGTGTTCTTCCCTTTCTTTATTTTAGGGTGTGTCTGTCTCTTCTGTTTGTGTTGTAGGTCTCTGTGCCCTTTCTTTCGTTACAGGGTTGCTTGTGCTCTTCTGTAGTGTTGAAAGCATGTCCTGCCTCTTGTTAGGTGTGACAGGGCTCTCTGTGCTTGTTTGGTACAGCTGTGCTCGTGCTTCTCTGTTCTTGTGTAGGTGTCTTCCCTTCTGTCAGTTGTAAGGGTTTTCTGCCTTTTGGTATGTTCTTGCAGTGCCTCTTTGTCATGTTACAGTGTGCTCTGCTGCCCTTCGTTTGTGTCGTTTGCGTGCTTTTTTGGTTGTGTTAAGTGGTTGCTGCTCTTTTGTGTACAGGGTGTTCTCTGCTGCCTCTTCTGGTTCAGTGTGTGTACAGGGTGTGCTCTTGCCTCTTCTGGTTCAGTGTGTGTACAGGGTGTGCTCTGCTGCCCTCTTCTGGTTCAGTGTGTGTACAGGGTGTGCTCTGCTGCTCTCTTCTGGTTCAGTGTGTACAGGGTGTGCTCTGCTGCCCTCTTCTGGTTCAGTGTGTGTACAGGGTGTGCTCTGCTGCTCTCTTTGGTTCAGTGTGTGTACAGGGTGTGCTCTGCTGCCCTCTTCTGGTTCAGTGTGTGTACAGGGCATGCTCTGCTGCCCTCTTCTGGTTCAGTGTGTGTACAGGGTGTGCAGTGCTGCTCTCTTTGGTTCAGTGTGTGTACAGGGTGTGCTCTGCTGCCCTTTTCTGGTTCAGTGTGTGCACAGCATGTGCTCTGATGTCCTCTTCAGGTTCAGTGTTTGTACAGGGTGTGCTCTGCTGCCCTCTTCTGGTTCAGTGTGTGTACAGGGTGTGCTCTTCTGGCCTCTTCTGGTTCAGTGTGTGTACAGGGTGTGCTCTGCTGCGCTCTTCTAGTTCAGTGAGTGTACAGGGTGTGCTCTGCTGCCCTATTCTGGTTAAATCTGTGTACAGGGTGTGCTGTGCTGCCTTCTTCTGGCTCAGTGTATGTAAAGGGTGTGCTCGCTCTGCTGCCCTCTTCTGGTTCAGTGTGTGTACAGGGTGTGCTCTGTTGCCCTCTTCTGGCTCAGTGTCTGTACAGGGTATGCTCTGCTGCCATCTTCTGGTTCAGTGTGTATACAGCATGTGCTCTGCTGCCTTCTTCTTAGTGTGTATACAGGGCATGCTCTGCTGATCTCTTCTGGTTCAGTGTGTGTACAGGGTGCCTTTTTCTGGTTCAGTGTCTGCACAGAGCTCTGCTGCCTTCTTTTGGTTCAGTCTGTGTACAGGGTGTGCTCTGCTTCCCACCTCTGGCTCAGCGTGTGTACAGGGTGTGCTCTGCTGCCCTCTTCTGGTTCAGTGTGTGTTCAGAGCTCTGCTGCCCTCTTCTGGCTCAGTGTGTGTACAGGGTGTGCTCTGCTGCCCTCTTCTGGCTCAGTGTGTGTACAGGGTGTGCTCTGCTGCCCTATTCTGGTTAAATTTGTGTACAGGGTGTGCTCTGCTGCTCTCTTCTAGTTCAGTGTGTGTACAGGGTGTGCTCTGCTGCTCTCTTCTGGTTCACTGTGTGTACAGGGTGTGCTCTGCTGCCCTATTCTGGTTCAGTGTGTGTACAGGGTGTGCTCTTCTGGCCTCTTCTGGTTCAGTGTGTGTACAGGGTGTGCTCTGCTGCTCTCTTCTAGTTTAGTGTGTGTACAGGGTGTGCTCTGCTGCCCTCTTCTGGTTCAGTGTGTGTACAGGGTGTGCTCTGCTGCCCTCTTCTGGTTCAGTGTGTGTACAGGGCATGCTCTGCTGCCCTCTTCTGGTTCAGTGTGTGTACAGGGTGTGCTCTGCTGCTCTCTTCTGGTTCAGTGTGTGTACAGGGTGTGCTCTGCTGCTCTCTTCTGGTTCAGTGTGTGCTCTGCTGCCCTCTTCTGGTTCAGTGTGTATACAGGGTGTGCTCTGCTGCTCTCTTCTGGTTCACTGTGTGTACAGGGTGTGCTCTGCTGCCCTATTCTGGTTCAGTGTGTGTACAGGGTGTGCTCTGCTGCTCTTTTCTGGTTAAATCTGTGTACAG
>JAODAL010075407.1:0-14010 GCA_025379985.1 Phyllomedusa bahiana
GATTTTGCTCCTGTATCGGGGGATTATTGGGTGACTGTTATTTAGGGGTTTACACTAACGGGGGGGAGCGTTTTTAAAAAAGTAAATTTGCAGGGGAATTTTCATTGTGCAAGACTGCTGGGGGGATGGGGGAGTGTGGAATAGCAGAAAATTAGTGACAGGAACAGGGTTTTTTTCTCTGTAAAAAATCCGCAGTTACTTTGAGGCCGAAAAAATGCCGTGTGAACCCCCTATTGAGCAAAACCAAAGGGCTCGGGCCCCGGATGTTTTGGGACCCTAGAATGCCCCTGAAGTGGGCTTTTTTTGGTCTTAGCTAAAAACTTTTCATTATTTGAGGAATTTTAAAAAAGGGGGGCGGGTGCTTTAATCACGTTCTCTGGGGGGAAAGGATCCCAGATTATTTTTTTTACAGGGCCCATCAAAAGCTCTATCAAGAGACGTACCCAAAATTGCCCGAAAAGTATTTTGCGAAATTTATAAGGAGCAGGGGTACAGATCGGGGGGAACTTTTAAAAGCGTAAAACAATCTTTGAAAAGAATTGGCATTTCCTCAGGATGTCCCCTGACTTAGGAATTGTATTGATGTTTCCCCCAATTCTTATCGGGGGGGGAGAAAATTTTAGGGATCGACTTGTCAACAGTCTTTTTTGTCAGCCCGGGGAAGGGGAAAATGTAG
This sequence comes from Phyllomedusa bahiana, assembly GCA_025379985.1. Taxonomy (NCBI): domain Eukaryota; kingdom Metazoa; phylum Chordata; class Amphibia; order Anura; family Hylidae; genus Phyllomedusa; species Phyllomedusa bahiana. Next base: position 677 of record JAODAL010075407.1, read on the forward strand.
TAACTGGGGCCCAAAAAGGGTCCTTTAAATGTGGGGATTCCTTTTTTTTGTGATTTTATGGAAAGGGGGGACTAACCTTTTTCTGACACCCGGAACTAAGGTGTTTTAATCAGTCATTTTATTACTGCATATTGTTGTTGTCTATCTGTTGTGTTTTAGTTGGGGGGGTTTGAGATATGTGGGCAAAACCCGAGACAACTACGCCGGAGAATTGGCGAACATTTGGGAGATATCTGCCACCAACGGGATACATCTATCTGACGGCATGTTCAACCCAAAAACATATGGCAATCCTCTTGCCTTAAGTGGGGGGTTTTGATTTTTTGTCCCATCCCAGGACAGGGGGAAAATTTTGGGTCAATTACTTTTGCAGAAAAGGGAAAGCTATTTGGGTGGGTTTCTTTTAAATGCCAAGATCCCCAATGTCTTAATGACCCCGCTGGTTTTTTTTATTTTTTCTAGGCCCTTCTTAATGCCTTTTTTTATTTAATATGTTTATTTGTTTAGATCACTTTGTACTTCTTATTTATCAAAATATCTGCCTTTTGTTAGCTATCACTATGCAGACAGAATAGTCTCTGCCTCTAAATGCCCCTTTCTTTGTGTTGTGAACAGTAGTTTTGCTTTTTTTACTTGCTGCTCTCGGGCGTCCTATACTGGCCCCCGGGATTGGGGGTTCGTCCCCGCGCATCTTCTTATTATGGGTGCTCCCGGTGGGCAGCCCCCTTTCCTGGAAGCCTTTGGCGTCACGGAAGTGCCCGGCGAGGCATTATCTTCGTGTGCTTTCTGTCCCCGGCATCTCTTGCAAAGCGCTGATGCTGTGATCCCCCCCAAGGGGGGGAGACGGAAAATTTTTTGGGGAATTAATAAGTAACTCTTTTGACTTTTTGTCTTATAAGTTCATCTTTGGGGGATAGTTTGTTTAACTTTTTTCTATACCTTGGGCAGCCTGGTGGGGTTATGTCCCGACTTTGCTTTTCTTCATCGTACGCCCCCTTAATAAGTGTCGGGTACCTGTATGTCCAGTTAACTGTTTTTTAATTTGCTGGGTTATATTTTGCCATTATCCTCACCCGTAAAATTTTTATCTGCCCGCTTAATTTGCCTCTTTTGTTCCTTCTGATATTAGAATACACTAATTTTTTTTAAAAAATATCCCCTGAGGAGACCAATTTCAACTTTTCGGATGGTCAAAAACAGTTTTAGACGGGACCCTAGAGATTATAGGGCCCCCATATCATTTGGGGTTAGGTTTGGGGGAAAGGAACGCCCTTATCAGGGGATTTGCTGTAATGTTTGGGTATAGGGAAAAGGGGATAATATTGTATTAGGGCCCCTATAGGGGGTTCAATCGTTTTTTGGTCCTATCTGGTGTAACAACCGGGATAAAACCGTGGTGTTGGGGTCAGGGTATATATATCCGGGTAAGATACACAGTATGGGGGGTAGGAGACCCTGGCCCGGAGTCCCCAGAGAAACCTTCGATGCCCCCAAACACCCCCCCCCAGTGGCACCCGACAATGATGACAGACAACCAAGCTTCAGGGGATAGCTGTTGCCTCAATTACTTAGCAGGAACGCAGGTAATAACAGGATGTATCAGTTATTAATGATAATATTATTGAATCACCAAACAATTTCAGTGGATGCTATAGGGAGATATCCAAGTAATCAGTTGATGGAGAGTTAGCATAACAAGGACTCTTTTGCTAGCTTAGTAGGTCTTGGGTTAGTTTACTTTATATGTGCTAATGATTGCCATGCACATCCAGGGGTGGTGCCCTCCGCAAGTTGACCTGGGTACCACATAAAATACTGAAGGCAGGCGATCTGTGATGGAGACCGCTCAAGTATTCAAGCGCAGTTCCAGTCTGTGGGTTCATGTCTTAAATCTGTTGTCTCACAGCACTTACAGTGAGAAACTGTGTATTGATCAAGGAGTGATGGTGTATGAACAGGTCTGTAGTATTTGGTAGTAGCAGGACTGGGGAATTCCAGAGGAAAATGCTCTCTGCGAAAATATTGATTGTAGGAAAGACGGTATTCAGTACGTAAAAGCTATTCAAGAGGCTAGACTTCTCTTGTAATGCTGGAGGTAATGGTATGTTTTACATTTACCGCACAGAGTTGTATTCAGCCACTGTGCTAAGAAGCACGCACTCTGCTGCACACAAGAAAGGTTGAGTTAAACTGAACTTTTTCATTCCAGGCCCCAATTAACAGAAGAGTTGAATTTGGTTTGGAGGTCACCTGTTTATAACGGACATTCACTAGTACGATTTTAAGGACACATTATTAATGACTCAACACAAAAAACAGGGATCTATGGGAAATTGTTATATTTTCATAAAAGCATCCACAAAGATGGCCTTGGTTTGCACATAGAACTCCTTATATATGTGATGCTTGGCTTTTATAAAATGGGAAAGATATGGTGGAGAGATATCTCCAGTGTTAACTGTTCGCCATTCATTACTACGGACTGCAAGGACTATTAGAGAGTGGAAAGGGAAAAGAGAAAGTACTGGGGACTATTACTATGTGTAATTTATTTTTTTCCTGTTCCTCCCACAGATGTTGCTGAGAGGTTTGTTTATAATATTAGAGTTTTCGCTTTTTAACATTACTTCATTATAAGTTATATTTTTATGACCGTTTTTATTACCTCTTTCTATTTTTTGCTGATCATTGTATGGTCAAGAGGTTTTTCACTATACTCTGCGCAATTATTTAGCTAGGTACGAGTATTTTTCTTTGTAGGGCCATGCTATCAATCAAAAAAAACTCAAACATCTTGGCCAGTACCGCAATTGTTTTTTTTTGGGTATCATTTTTACAGCGTTCACCGTCCTGTGGTATAAGTGTCATGATTAAAATGAGATGCGGCCGCAATTTTCTAAAAATTCGGTAGCCGGTCGCCGGACTGTCCGACAAATCTTTGCAGAACAGAATAATCTGTTTCGTACCTCGAATTACTTTGGGACGAATTGGGTTAAAAAAACAGATTGATTTCTGGCTGCAGAGATCCTGTGTTGGGTGCATGATAGAACATTTTGCCATGCTTAAATATGCAGAGGGAGCTTGGTTTGATTCTTCCATTCAATGTTCAGTGCTTTAGTTGACAACACATGACTGCCTCGCCGCTATTAGAATCGCATTCACCTTCAATTCCTCTGGGCCTTAACGGGAGCTAAAACTGACAAAAAACTGGAAGGCGGGAGAACTGCAGCCCTGGACTAAAGCTCATGTGGCTGGCATCAGCTGGAAAAAAAACAAACTTAGGGCTAAGATCACCCTACATAGTGTCAAAGAACACAAGTCAAGTAGGTTACGGAATCTCGCCACAGGATCGCACAAAACACGTAAGTGGACATATCAGCGTATGTCACCCTGCGGAGGCCACAGCATCCGGTGTCATTCTCCGCGGCAATGTGTTGATCAACACACTAGGTGATTACACTTTCTACCAGAGGACATGTCTGACTAAACCCCCAGCGCAAGAGTCGGTGGGTTTGTCACCTAAACCCTATTTGGCTGGCACGGGAGCACTTGGTGAGCGGCTTCACCTGTCTCTGCCAACCCACATCTGTTCTGGTTCGCGTCCCACAGCCAAGAAATACTATGTGCTTGTGTGGCTCGTGGCGCCACTATTACAGTGAAGTACAAAATTATTTGAGGGACAATTGGGCAAGCAAAAGAGGTGGGGAGAGAAGGCATCCACATGCTTCTGCAGAAGGCGGAATAGTATGCATGAGGAGAGTTGCCAATGAGGGGGTTTATGTTTCGTGAGTGGTCAGGCTATTGTACTGCGTGACCCGTTGAGGTAGGACGAGCCATGTGGATGGTGCATCGGGGTCAAGGCAAAACACTATCGATGATAGTCGATCGACTTGGGTGTCGGGTTATAGCAAGCATAGGCTGGGCACTAAGGTAACGGTGCCCAAGTTAAACACGGCATACAGCGCCCCAATGGAAAATCTCAGCCCCACTCCATGCCTCCTTGTTGTCCCATTTTCTCCCTGAGATGAGTTGTGGCGCCTACTCGCGGTCGGCCTGACCCATCGGACGCTACCCATTGTCCCGGCCCTGGAATGCATATCGTTTTCTCTACAGTAAAGTTTTAGGAGACGGCGAGGAGAAGAAGGAGGGATTTGGTATGACAGACAATCTGGGATCTTGACAGTAGAGAGTTAATGTCCTGGGGAGAGAGAGATGTAAAATTGGGTCTTTGTCATCAGCATAGTGGTGGTATTTGGAAAGCCCTGGTGATGCTATCAGCTTGACCCAGAACTCTCAAGTGTACAAGGGCCTTCATCATTATCACTTGGGGAGAAGAGTAGCAGCAGGCAGCTTGCATCCGTCAGGCAGTGGCGCAGCCCGTTCTGTAAGTCAGTAGTTGCTGGCAGGAGTCAGGCAGGTTGGCAACGAGTGCATGGGTTGGAGCCAAACGGGACCTATCTATTGTAGACACCCACTTTGCTATTCCCGAAAGTGTAGCTGGCATCACAGGGGACTCCTTTCTCACCGGGATAAGTCTCAGCGGCGGGTAACAGTCAGTCAGTGCGGAGCATTGGTGGTAAAACACCTACTTGGCCGGTGCTTTGTGCCTGAGTTTTTTACGAGGGGACACCAGAGGAGGGTTGAACATAAGATACATGTAGAATTGTGGGCAGAAAGTAAAGCTATTGACCAGGGAAACTAACCATTGGCACCAAGGCCCTGCACTCAAACATCATGCAGTTGTCACCCATAAGGGTTTCAGATGTGGTGGTCCATCCTGTCCACAACAGCAGCAGAACACAAGATGGCACACCTCCCATTTCAGGCAGTCAAGGCTTCCACCACCTTCTGCCGAAGAAAACTCAGTGTCTAATTACATCATTCTACCGGCGCAGAAGCATACTCCTGATCCCTCGGCACTCACGGTGGCCAGCAGTCTGATTCACCGAGACGTTGCCAAGAGACAGCTAGTATGTGTCTAGGCATCCCTAAGTGCAGAAGTGACCGTGCTCATGTCCAAGTTGTGGTTACTGCAGTCCTCCCTTTTCAAGTGGTGGACTCTGCCAATATTAAAGACGGGCCAGGAAACTTGGCATTCCACTTCTGCCATTGTAAACGACACGGATAGTGTCACTTGGACCACATGCAAGCTCGGTGGTAGTGGCGCCACGTCAGGGAGCGGGGGTTTTAAGTAAGGTCCCGGTTTTCACCGAGCCTGCGCAATTGGCAGGATGGACTTCTGCACGGCGGGAGTCCTACACAGGTCGCTACCCACTGCCGCGACTAGCTGGCCAGGTGGCAGCTGAGGAGCAGCGCAGCAGGGTACCACTCCTAAGACGAAACCTCGTATAGTCAAGGTTACAGGCCAAACAGGATCAGAGGCAGGCGCGGCGGAGATTCGAAGTCAGGTAAACATAGCAAAAGGTCGGGTACACGGGCAGACAGGAAACTGATGAACAGGTGGAAATTGCTATGAACAGGAATAAAATATTTAACAGGGGGAAAATTGATGAACAGGAATAAATGTATTAACTAGGGGAATTTATAGTAACATGGGAAAAATTGATGAACAGGAATAAATGATTTTTTATATTACGGGGGAAATTGAATGAACAGGAATTATAATATATTTAACAGGGGGGAAATGTAATGTAACAGAGACAGAAGGCCTTATTGAGGTTTTGATGATAAAGTGGGACAGGATGTATTCCACTGGGCCGAATGACACACACGCGGAAGGAAATGCTCAAATCTGGATGTTCAAGTCTTTACCCAACCATCTGCAAACATTCTAAAGGGACAGGAAACTTTGCATGCTACTTCACAGCCGTTCTTACCCGCAAAGCACCACCCTCCTTACGCTGCAGTGGCAGACAGCCTCATCCAAAATAGGCTAATATGTGACCAGTTTCCAAATGGTGGGAAAGTTCCAGCCTCCAACAATGTCTGAACGACTCTATGAAAAGAGAAAGGCTATTAATGGTTTTTATGATGATCCAAGCAGACAGAATAGTACACTCACTGCTGTAATTTTAGTATGTCGGCCCAGTGGCAGCTTTTGCGTGCACCTGCGTTTGCCCTCAGGCCCCTTTCTATGCGGGACCGTCTATTTGTCGTCGACAGGAATCAACAGGGGATGAATAACTTTTTAATTCACACTACCTTCATGTCATTGTGAGACGGGACAGCTAGTAGCTGGATCCACTGGGACCACCGCAAGCGATGGCAATGGCCACCGCCAGGGAGGAGGGTCTAAGTAGGGTCACGGTGTTTTCTACCAGAAGGCCAGCCGCAATCAGTGGGATGGACTCTGCTGCGGCTGTAGTACCTACCAGATTGCTACCCCTGACGTGACTTGCTTGCGGACGGCAGATGAGGTTGATAGCATGGTGCTCGAAAAAGAGGCAAAATCGGAGTCGGGGACAGGCGCGGGTGGAAGGACTCAGGACAGTCGGCAATGGTTTCGGTCGGTCAAGGGACCGGAGGCAAGAGGATACGTACCACGGATATGACAGATGAGAGGATGAAGGAAGACGTTTCTCTATAGGCTCTAAAGAATTATTATTATTATTATTTATTTTATAGTTTAGAGGCAGTTGTGTGTGGAGCCTTTCTACCATTACAAATGCAGCAGAAAAGAATTTCCAACAGCTAGATAACTAGTTACAGATAAACTATTTCCTTTATCTCCTGTGTTATTGTTCATGAACAGTGCGTTGAACGTTTGATTCAACTTGCTTTCTTAAACATTTGTTAATCTGGTGGATCTGTTAATTTGTGTTCCACCATAATGAACAGGGGAGGGCCTCGCTAGAAGGACTTGTGTTTTTAGTTTCTGTAAGTTGGACATCTATGATGACATTCCCTTCATTACTGAAGAAGTTCAATCCCAAAGCCAAGTTTTGCATCATTTGCTTTTGCTTCTTTTTTGTTCTGTCCCACTCCAGTTATTGTACTGGAAGAATTCAATGTCAACAATGGCACAGAATGCTATGATAAGCACCTAAAACTTTCCCCATTTTAGTTATGGTTCTTCGTTCAAGTTTCCGCCATACACACTGCATTTGAACAAAACTTGGTGTACGCAGAAACTTGGATTCATAACCATCTTGTTATTACTTCATGAGTGATTTTGATCGTCCACTGCTGTCCTCTCCTCAACTGTCTTTGCGTATGCAGAGGCTGACAGCCCGCTCAAAAAAAAAACCTCTCATATCCACTCTCGCACATCTCATTACTGCAAGAAGCTTGGGGATGTCTGCCCCACCTCTTCTTGCCAAGAAGCTGTGACTGTCCTCAAATTGTTCGGTCCCTGCTGCTATAGTGGCGCTTGAGCCTCCAGACAAATATACTAGTTTCTCTGGCTGAGGGGAACTGAATAGAGAGCGACAGAGGCGGGTTGAGGACAGGGGAGTGGGCGCTGACCTTTTCCCGCGGGCCATGCAACTAAGATGTTGTATCTCTGACGAAACCACCGAGTCTGTTGCGCTAGGGTTGTCAGATTCATCTGGTATGAAGTTGATTGAACTACTCTCAGTACCAATCAAGAACCCTTGGCTTCTGATCAACACAAACACGCGGCCGCTACATGACCGGCTAGTTATGGCCTCTCGAGTGACTCCTGACTGCCGACGTTTCCCTTACTGTGACTGTGACCTGTGCGCTCCTGGTAATGTTTGTGCCTCTGCCCACTCGCATGTGAAGAGCCTGCCACCTCTCTGTCTGACATACTGTTTGTTCAACAATTTACTGTGACTCTCTTTAATGAAGATATCTTGTATATGATCAAAATACACACCCTTATTTGACTCCAATTGACCCCCACTAACAGGCTTGGGTATAACCTCTTGGATCTATAAATGTGTGCTCCTCCAAATGGCCAGGTAAAAATTTACTTGTATGTGCCGGCGCGTAAAAAAGCACGTGTATTTTTAACTGAATATAAAAAACACAAAAGGCTTAAATAACCCTGGAGTATAAATTCGTGCTACAGAATCACCAGGAATCAGAAAATTAACTGGTATGTGGCTTGTTTAAAAGCCCGTTTCTATTACAGACTAACAAAAAAGCAGAAACACGCTTGCAATTAACCTTGACATTGCTGCAAAAGAAGATGAGCAGAAAAAAATTACTCGTATTTGGAGGAGTTAAAACCGCTGTGTATTTTACTGACTACAAAAGCTGAAAACACGCTTAATTAACCTTTGGTTATAAATTAAGCTACAGAATCAACAGGAAAAATTTGTTTTGGGCGTTAAAAAACACCGTTTTTTACTGACTACAAAAGCAGAAGAAACACGCTAATTAACCTTCAGATATTAAATTTTGATACAGGAATCAACAGGAAAATTTCGCATTTGGCGTTGAAAAACACTGTTTATTTTATTAACTTACAATAGCACAAATAACATGGCTTAATTAACTTTGGATATTAATTGCGCAAAGAAGATGAGCAGCAAAAAATGAACTGGTATGTGACGTGTTAAAAACGCCGTTGTATTTTACTGACTACAAAAGCAGATACACGTTAATTAACCTTGGATATAATTATGCTACAGATAACACCAGGAAAAATTTCGTTCTTTGGCGTTTAAAAAACACCGTTTTATTTTACTGAACTACAATAAGCACAGGAAAGGGAAGATCATCTCCTCTAGGGAGGTAGCACGAACGGAACGGTCTTGTCTAGAGTTTTGCTTTTGCCTTTTCGCCCTTTACTTAGATCTGCATATACAAGGCATTATATGGGAAAAGGGGCTGAGAAGCAACAGCGCCCTCTGTTGGTTTTGAACAAATCCTAAATTTGCTTTTGACCCACCGAGTCTTGAGAAAACAGCAAAAACGGGTTTTTGTTAGCCAAGCAGTATCTCTTATCTACAGTCAACACTGTTACGGGGATTTTTTGGTCCCTCTTCACGTGCAAGGGCCAGAGAAGATACCTCTGGCTGGCTGTGTGGAAAGGCTACGGGTAGCTCAGGTGAAGGAACGATTCTCTCCTTAAGGAGAGCACCGACAACGAACGGTCTTTGTAGCGTTTTTGTTTTGCTTTTCGCCATATACCTTAGCATATAGCCATATCATCCAACGGCCAGTTATGGGACAAGGGGCTGATGAAGCCCACAGGCCACTCTGTTGGTTTGTAACCAATCCTCTATTTGCATTTTGGACCTCAAAAGCAAAAAAGGAGTTTTTAGCCGGCAAGTGATCTGCTGTCATCTACAGAAAAACGCTTGTTTCGGGACTTTTTGTCTCCTATCAGTGCAGAGCGAAGAGAAGATACTGGCTGGCTGTGTGGGAGGCCCAGTGGGCTGCTCAGGAAGGGTAGATTCTCTACTTTAGGGAGAGCATAACGAACTGAACGCATTGTAGAGTTTTCTGTTTTTGCTTTCGACCTCTAATTAGCATTCTTGCATATAACAATCGGCCCCCTAATTTATGGGCAAAAGGGGCGAGAGCCCCACAGGGCTTACTCTCTGTTGGTTGTAAACAAATCCTTTACTTCGCGCTTTCGGAACCCCACCGAAGTCTTGGAGAAAGCAAAAAGGAACTTTTTTAGGCCAAGCCCGTATCTCTTATCTACAGACAACACGTTTCGGTATTTTTGTCCCTCTTCAGTGAAGGGCAAGAGGAAGAGATACTGGCTGGCTGGTGTGGGACGGCATCGGGTAGCTCAGGAAGGAAGATAAAGGGAAGATCTCTCCTTATGGAGAAGCAATTCGAACGACATACCGGCCTTCTTGTAGAGTTTTTGTTTTGCCTTTTCGCCCTCTTACTTAGCTTTTGCATATCAAAGGCATTATGGAAAGGGGCGAGAAGATACTGGCAGTCTCTTTCTTTCAGATTTAATATTTTTTTGAAAATTCGAAATACTGGACAACCATCGAGCCCACGTTGTCTTGGTTTTTGTCTCCTTTTATTTTGGCTGGTATTATAACCTCTCTTTGGGGAAAACTGTTATTTTGTGCATTTTTAGCTCTTTTTATTTGGTAAAAGGAGGGGTTAGCGTATCTTTTTAAAATTTGCCCCCTTTTATCTTGGTGCCCTTTGTGAGGTTTTGGGTTTGCCAAATTTTTTTGGGTAATCCCCATTTCGGCAAACCCAACGGGGGACTGTGCATCCCCAGTCATATGCGGGGGCCAGGGCCCCCGGGGGGTGGAACATAATTTTTGGGGGGGATCCCTGTTGTACCCCTTTTAATGACCATACTATTTCTGGACCCTTTTTGTTTTATCACAACTACTTTTGTAGGAAAATTGGCCCTGGATGCTCATTTTTCCTGTATAATGTATTTTAGAGCCTTTTTGGCGATGCGCGAGTGGTGCGCCTTTTTTTCCCGTTTTCGCACATGGCATGGGTTTGGAGACACCGGAGCTTCGTGCCGCCGAGAATGTGTCCAGGGGGGAATCTTTTACTTTATGTAATTTTATTGTTTTTGATAATTTTTTAAGGCTCGTTACACGTTGTACCTGTTATAACTATACAAGGGTACACTGGGGCATTCCTGCCCTTGTACACTTTAAAACCCTGAGTTTTTAATTTCACTGTTATTGATCGCAATATTCACTGATTTAAACAAATTGTTTATATATTATATATTGACCTTTATTATTCACTGTATTATTTCACATTTTATACCCCTAGATTTCCCCGTGTGCTTTGCTTGAGAAAGGTTCTGATGAGAACCCAAAAGTTTCCTGTTTGGGTAAAATATTTTTTTTTCCTTTTTGAAGGGCTGCCTTTTCTTCTTTTTTTTCTATTCTGAGAGAACTGTGACACCTCCCCCCCCCCCCCACACCCCCCAAAATTGCTGAAAAAAGTAATTTTTTTTTGTGTGGATCTCGCTACTCAGTCAGAACAGCAAGCAAAGAGAGAGGGGTGTGAGCTACCCGGTCGCTCCGGACTTATTTATGCGGGGACTCACAGAATCCCGCCGGGCTCTATTGGCTTCATCCTCAATGTCATTTGGCTACTCCTTTCTTCCCCCAGACTTCTTTGCCCCATGTAACCCCATGTGCTTGAAGCCCTTTTTTAATTAAAAACCCCGCTTCTTTCCGTGAATTAAACCCCAAAAATTCGATTCGTTTAGAACAAGTTTTTCCTGAAATTTTAAACAAAACCACTTCGTTAAATCAATTTGCCCATATAATGATAACTTTACTATGTTGGTCGGTACGATTGCAATTATGTAAATTGTATATAGTTTTTATGGTTTGCTACTTTTACACAATAGAAATGGTTTTATAGAAAACTGCCTTTTTAAAGGTCGTATGTCTGACAGTCTAATTTTTTTTTATTTTTGTGTAAAAAAACGATTAAGGTTTTTGTTTTTTTGGGGGGATTATTTTAAAAAAAAATTTTTATAAGTGCCATTATGGGGGTTAAGATAACCTTTGATTCTTTTTTATCAAGGTTTTTTTGGAGGCAGAATAAACAAAATGCAGCAATCTTTGTAGTGTTTCTTATTTTTATTTTTTACAACGGTCACTGTGTGGTAAAAAATGACTTTAAGCTTCACGGGAACCCTTATGATATATTACAAGATACCCAAATTTGTATTTTTATTTTGCTTTTGTCTGCTGTTACACAATAAGAACACTTTTATTTTGAAAAGAAAGAAAGTTTTTATGTTGCAATACTCTAAGAGCCATAACTTTTTTTTCATTTTTCTTTGTATAGAGCTGTGTATAGGCTTGTTTTTTCTGGCTTCAGTTGACGTTTTTATTGGTATAATTTTTGGGGGACACATGACTTTTTGATTACCTTTGAATTTATTTTTGGAAGGCAGGGTGAAGAAAAAACAGCAAACCTGGTAATGTTTTTTTTACAGAACTCACCGTGCAGTACAAATGACATTTTAGTTTAAAACCTAGCTGGATATTAGATACGGCAAAAACCATATATATTGTTTTTTTAAAGTTGTAACAGTTTTATAAAAACACGTTTTTATTGTGTAAATCAATATTTATGTATCACTCTCTTCTGATAGCCATAACTTTTAATTTTTCACATACAGAGTTGTGTAAGATCTTTTTATTTGCGGAACAAACCGATGTTTTCATTGGTACCACTTTGGCGTTCAAATGACTTTTTTTATCTGTTCTTTTTATGTGCAGCGGGATAAGCAAAAATTTCAATATTGCCTTTTTTGTTATTTTTCTAAGCTATACACCGTACAGGTAAAGTAACATGACAGATTCATAGGATAGGTTGTTACGCACACGGCAATAACAAATATGTGCACTTTTTTATTTTGGATCTTTTTTTGGGGTGATTCGTATTTGTAATGGGTAAAGAGCGGTGTGTTTTACTGTATTTTTTTTTACACTTTTACTTTTTATTTTTTTCACTAGTTACACTATAGCACTATGCTCATCAAACATTTCATCGCTGGTATAACTCAGCTGGCATAATACACTGCAACATAGACATGTTGCAATGTATTATACCTGTCAATTATCCTGTCAGACTCTGCCCCTGGGCAAAGCCTGGCAAGATGACATCATAGACAACCTGGAGGTCATTGTCTGACCATTGGGTTGCCATGGCAACCACTGAAACCCCAAAATTTTGTCGCTGGGGTTCCGATGGAGGGCAGGGGGAGTTTTCTCTCTCTGTCATACTCTTTAGCAGCTGCAATCGCTATTCACGGCAGCTAAAGGGGTGAACTGTAAGGAACAGAATTATCTCTACTCCCAATGGCAAGTGCAGGAGCCCAGCTGTCAATCACCAGCAGGCTCCTGCAGCAATCCTGCCCGCACGATCTCCATAACGTTCCTGGACGTCATGGTGCATTAAAAGGCTTTGCACCATGATGTACAGGAATGTCATGATGCACTAAAGGGTTAAGAACACTTCCTAGGATATAATAGACTATCTCCCACACACCTCCTTTTAATATTGATTGTGAGGCTACTTAAAGGGGTTTTCTCGCTACAAACATCAAATCTGTAATGATGGGGACAGTAAAAATAAGCACTTTTGCAATTGGTATGTATTACCTAAATCATTTAGTATAGTAGCTATTAGCTAATCTGTTTGTGTCTAGAGTTAATTATACAGCCTGGGTCGGACCAAGACCCGTTTGCTGTGATTGTCTGCCTGTATTTGGTTCAACCTCAGGGATGAGTCACGCCCCCTGTGCTGTGATTGGTTGTCCTGTGCTCTCTGTGTTCACTCCCTCCTGAGCTATGTGAAACAGGATGCCTGTGTCTCTCCTCTGATGTGAAGGATCTGGTCAATTACTGAGTCTCTTTAGCTGTCAGATTCTGTACTCCACCCATATAACAAACCCTTATACACCTGTTTGCCTCTTCTTTTTTGGAGGGAAAATAGTT
>JAODAL010075408.1:0-14009 GCA_025379985.1 Phyllomedusa bahiana
ACCTGGCGGCAACTCATGCTTTAGGCATGTAGACAGGGTAAACAACTCCTGCATTAAAACCCGAGCATCATAGGGGAAGAAAGGTGATTTAGTGCCTTTGAACGTGGCATGGTTGTTAGTGCCAGAAGGGCTGGTCTGCGTATTTCAGAAACTGCTGATCTCCAGGGAAATTCACTCACAAACCATCTCTGGGGTTTACTAAAAATGGTCCGAAAAAGAAAAAACATCCAGTGAGCGGCAGTCCTGGGGCGGAAATGCCTTGTTGATGCCAGAGGTCAAAGGAGAATGGGCAGACGGGTTTTCGAGCTGATAGAAAGGCAACAGTGATTCAAATAGCCACCCGTTACAACCAAGGTAGGCAGAAGAGCATCTCTGAACGCACAGTACGGCGAACTTTGAGGCAGATGGGCTACAGCAGCAGAAGACCACACAGGGTGCCACTCCTTTCAGCTAAGAACAGGAAACTGAGGCTCCAATTTGCCCAAGCTAATCAAAATTGGACAGTAGAAGATTGGAAAAACGTTGCCTGGTCTGATGAGTCTCGATTTCTGCTGCGACATTCGGATGGTAGGGTTCAGAATTTGGCGTCAACAACATGAAAGCATGGATCCATCCTGCCTTGTAATCAACGGTTCAGGCTGGTGGTGGTGGTGTCTGGTGTGGGGAATATTTTCTTGGGCACTCTTTGGGCCCCTTGGTACCAATTGAGCATCGTTGCAACACCTTGTGGAATCTATGCCACGAAGAATTGACACAGTTCTGAAGGCAAAAGGGGGTCCAACCCGTTACTAGCATGGTGTACCTAATAAAGTGGCCGGTGAGTGTATGTATTTTCTCTATTTTGATTGGTGATTTGCATTTTTAATGGGGAAAGGGCGGGGTGCGTTTTAATTTGTTTGCATGGGCTTTTTTTACTTATTTTTTTTTTTTTCTTTTTTAATTTTTTTTTGTTTTCACTTTTCCCAATTATAGTACAAACTGTCAATCACCACGGCTGCCCTTGCTTTTGGGCATCATCGGGTGTGGTTTTGTCAGAGACAACCATCGACACACCACCTTCGCGCTGTGCCGGGCATCCCTTCCCGATCATGATGTATTAATATGTCAGATGTCGTAAGGGGTTAAACACTTTCACAGCGCTTGTTACCCTGACTTGGCAATTGCTATAATTGACTAGTAGTGAAGAAATTATTTTCTGTGGATGGTGCGCTACAGGTATCTGTCACGCCAAGTGGAGACCCTAATGTTAAAACTGTGAATCCCACCTCTTCATCAGAGCACTGGAAAATACAGTAGATACTTTATGCTATGAGCGCTCCTGTGTTGATCTGTATGATGATATACACTGTGTTCTTTTTTTTGACAGGAGTGGATCGTCAAAAGCATTATATAAAACCAGATGCTTCATATTTTGCCTGGAACGGCAGACCTTCCAGCACATGGTATTGTACAAACTTACCTTTGTTTTAACCCTATCAAGAATCGTCTAAAATATAGTTGTATTATCATTGATGTTACAGGTGCAGACATTTACAATGTATCTGTTGCAATGTTATATCTCTATCTACGAAATGTATCTTACAATACGAATAATGAATATTTTATTAAAAGTTACATTATTTGCAATACTCGATACATCATATATTTAGTATCATTTTGGGCTCAATTTATTGGTTGCACCAAACAGGTATTAAAAAAGGGAATCCGTCGTCACTTGTATCGGTGTCGTAAATTTTCTGCCGTATCTTTACATTTCGCTCAAAAAAAAATTCAGGATGTATTGAAACTTTGAGAGTGCAAGGAATTGGAAGGGTTTCTCCTCTGTTTCATGGAGTTGACCATTGAAAGATAACTGTTAAACTGTTAAATCTGGAATCCTATTGGATTTTTGTTTTGAACACGTGAATACTAGAGATGGGCGAATCGATTCTAACGAAGTGGAATTCATATAGAATTTCAGGAAAAGTTCGATTCTGAACGAAGTCGAAGTTTGGGGTGATTTGCGGGA
This sequence comes from Phyllomedusa bahiana, assembly GCA_025379985.1. Lineage (NCBI taxonomy): Eukaryota > Metazoa > Chordata > Amphibia > Anura > Hylidae > Phyllomedusa > Phyllomedusa bahiana. The sequence goes on from JAODAL010075408.1 coordinate 2,009, forward strand.
ACGAAGCGTGTTTTTAATTGATAAAATGGCTGCGAGCACATGACGTTACATGTGGCAAAGAAGTCTGGGAGGAAGAAAGGAGTAACCTTAATGACATGTGCAGAGATGAAGCCAATCAGAGTCCAGCGGGATTCTGTGACGTCACCGCACTATATAAATCCGGACGCGACGCTGGCAGCTCACACTCCTCTCTCTGTACTGTGCTGTAGCTGCTGGCAGAGATCTCACATAAAAGAAATTAGTTTTTAACAGCAATTTTTTAGGGGACGTCACAGCTTTTATCAGAGACTGCTCCTCTTCCATTATAGTTTTGTGGGGTATTGTAATTGAAGTCCAGTGTGGGTCCAATTCTGCTCCATATACATTTCAATGCCATGGTCAGTTCTGGAGTACATTGAATATCCAACGGTTATCTAAGCCTGTTTGTGCTTTTGTAGTCAGTAAAAGAAACGGCGTTTTTACAAGCCACATACCAGTTAATTTTTGCTGCTTATTTCTGTAGCGCAATTTATATCCAAGGGTTAATTAAGCGTGTTTGTGCTTTTGTAGTCAGTAAAATAAACGCTGTTTTTAAACGCCAAAGACAAGGAAATTTTTCCTGGTGATTTCTGTAGCATAATTTATATCCAAGGGTTAATTAAGACTTTGTGCTTTTGTAGTCAGTAAAATACACAGCATTTTTAAAAGCCATATACCAGTTAATTTTTTGCTTCTGATTTCTGTAGCGCAATTTATATCCAAGGGTTATTTAAGCCTGTTTGTGCTTTTATATTCAGTAAAATAAACAGTGTTTTTAAACGCCAAAGACAAGTCACTTTTTCCTGTTGATTTCTGGAGCGCAGTTTATATCCAAGGGTTACCCAAGCCTGTTAGTGGGTTTATTTAAGCCTGTTTGTGCTTTCTTTTTCAGTAAAATACACGGCGTTTTAACACGCCACATACCAGTTAATATTTTCCTGGTGATTTCTGTAGCATAATTGATATCCGAAGGTTAATTAAGCGTGTTTGTGCTTTTGTAGTCCGTAAAATACACAGCGTTTTAACACGCCACATACCAGTTAATTTGTTCCTGGTGATTTCTGGAGTGCAATTTAATTCAAGGGTAATTAAGGTGTGTTTGTGCTTTTATATTCAGCAAAATAAACAGTGTTTTTAAACGCCAAAGACGAGTAAATTTTTCCTGTTGATTTCTGGAGCGCAATTTATATCCAAGGGTTACCCAAGCCTGTTAGTGGGTTATTTGGAGTCAAATACAGGGTGTGTATTTATCATATACAGATATCTTCATTAAACAGAGTCTGTAAATTTTTTAACAAACAGTATGTCAGACAGAGAGGTGGCAGGCTCTTCACATGCGAGTGGCAGTGGCACAAACATTTCTGGAGCAGGCACAGGTCGCATCACAGTAAGGGGACGTTGCAGTGGGGTCACTCGGTGAGGCCAGAACTGCCGGTGTCATGTAGCGGCCGTGTGTTGATCAGTAACCCAAGGGTTCTTAGTTGGTTGAGTAGATCATCAACTTCATCCCAGATGACATCTGACAACCCTAGCCAACAGTCGGTGGGTTTGTCAGATACAACTCTTAGTTGGCATGGCCCGGGAACAGTTCAGCGCCCCTCACCTGTCCTCAACCCACCTCTGTCTTGTTCGAGTCCCTCAGCCAGAAGACTGGTATTTGGTCTGGGCTCAGCGCCACTATACAGCAAGGACGAACAATTTGAGGACAGTCAGCAGCTACTTGGCAACGAAGAGGTGGGGCAGACATCCCCTGCTTCTTGTAGTATTGATGTGGCGAGTGGCATAGGAGGTTTTTTGGCGAGCGGTAAGCCTCTGCATACCAAGACCGTTGAGGAGGACAGCAGTGACAATCAAACGCTCATGAAGTATAAACGTGGTAGTTTGAATCCAGTTTCTGCGTTACACCAGTTTGTTCAAATGCAGCATATGGAACTTGAACTGAAGGAGACCATAACTACAGGGAATGTTTTAGGTTTTGCATTCTGTGCCATTGTTGATGGAATTCAGTACAAAACTGGAATGGGACAGAACAAAAAAGAAGCAAAAGCAAATGCTGCAAAACTGGCTTTGGATGAACTTCTTCAGTATGAAGAATGTGAATCGGATGTCCAACTTACAGAAAGTAAAAACGCAAGTCCTTCTGGAGGCTCTCCCCTGTTACTGGTGGAACAAATTACATCCCCACAGATTTCAAGTGGTTTAAGAAAGCAAGTTGATAAACGTTCATTTGTTCATGAACAGATAACACAGGTGAAAAAGGAAAAGTTTGCTGAACTTGTATCTAGGTGTCCAGATTTTGAAAGCGGTGTAAATTCTTTAGCTGTATTTGTAATGGAAAAGGCTCCTCACACAACGACCTCCAAGACTGTAAAAATAAATAATAATAATAATAATAATAATAATAATAATAATAGTAATCTTTACAGCCTATAGAGAAAGCGTTTCCTTCAGCCTCGTCTGTCATATCCGTGTACTGTACCTCTTGCCTCCGTCCCTTGACCACGAACCACTGCCGCCTGTCCTGACCTTACCGCCTGTCCCCACTCCGAGTTTGCCTTACGATTTTGTACCACGCTACACCTCAGCTGCCACTGCAAGCAAGTCATGTCAGGGGTAGCAACCTGGTAGACTCCCGCCGCAGCAAGTCCATCCCGCTTTGCAGCTGGCTCTGGTGAAAACCGGGACCTACTTAGAGTTCGCTCCCTGGCATGGTTATTGCCATCGCTTGCGGTGGTCCAGTGGATCCACTACTGCTGTCCGTGACAACTTGAAGCAGTGGAATGACGTTATTCATCCCGTAGTCCTGGCGACCGACAAATAACATGTCCGCATGAAAGGGCATGAGCAAACGGCAGGTGTCACGCATGAGCTGCCACTGGCCGACATTAAAATTACACAGGGGTGTACTCCTGTGCGCTTGGATCATCAATAAATCATTTATTTCCTTTCTCTGTTAATCAATTTCCCCCATTCATAAATTTCCCCCTGTTAATATATTTATTCCTGTTCATCAATTTCCCCCTGTTCAATAATTTCCCCCGTTTAATATAGTATTCCTGTTAATCAATTTCCCCCGTGAAATAATTTCCCCCTGTTCAGATATTTATTCCTGTGCATCAATTTCCCCCTGGTTATCAGTTCCTGTCTGCCCGTGTACCCGACCTTTCTGCTACGTTACCTGACCTCGAATCTCCGCCGCCTGCCCTGACCTGTTGGCCTGACCTTTGACTACGAGTTTCGTCTTACGATTCGGTACCTCGCTGCGCCTCGGCTGCCACCGCAAGCTAGTCGCGCCAGGGGTAGCGACCTGGTAGGATGCCCGCCGCAGAAAGTCCATCCTGCCTCGCGGCGGGCTCTGGTGAAAAATGGGACCTACTTAGACCCCGCGCCCTGGCGTGGCCACTACCACCACTTGCAGTGGTCCAGAGGAACCACTACCAGTGTCGTTACAATGGCAGAAGTGAATGCCAAGTTTCCTGGCCAGTTCTTTAAATGGTGCAGAGTCCACAACTTTAAAAGGGAGGAACTGCAGTACCACCAACTTGGACAGGAGCACAGTCAGCTTCTGCACTTAGGGATGGCTAGACGCATACTGCTGTCTCTTGGCAATCGTCTCGGTGAACGACTGCTGGCACCATGAGTGCCGAGGAGCAGGAGTATCTGGACCGGTAGATGATGTAATAGACAGGGAGTTGTCTTCGGCAGAGGTGGTGAAGCCTTGTCTGCCTGAAATGGGAGGCGTGCCACTGGGTGCTGCTGCTGTTGGGACAGGATGGACCACCACATCTGAAACACGTATGGTGACACTGCATGATGTTGATGCAGGGCCATGGTGCCAACGTTAGGTCCCTGGTCACGCTTTACTTTCTGCCCACAGATTCTACATATAGTTATGTTCGCCTCCTCTGGTGTCTCGTCAAAAAACTGGCACACCGCCAAGTAGGTGATTTTACCAACAAAGCTCCGCACTGACTAACTGTTACCGCCACTGCCCTGGTGAGCCCCTGTGCCGCTACTTTCTGGGACCTGCAAAGTGGGTGGTCTAAATCGTGCCTGTTTGGCTCCCAACCTCGCACTGCTGCCACTCTGCTGACTCCCGGCCACACTACCGACTTATGGGCTGCGCCACTGCCTGACACATATCATAATGATGAACCCTTGTACACTGTTGGTCTGGGTCAGCTCATAGCATCACATGGCTTTCAAAACCACCAGTATGCTGATGACACCCAACTTTACATCTCCGGCCCAGACATTAACTCTCTACTGTCCAAGATCCCAGATTGTCTGTCGTCCAAATCCTCCTTCTTCTCCTCCCGTCTCCTAAAACTTAATGTAGAGAAAACGGAATGCTTCCAGGGCCGGGACAATGGGTAGTTAAAGGTAGGCGACCGCGTAGGGCGCCATTTCATCCCAGAGAGTAAAGAGGGCACAAGAAGGCATGGAGTGGGCTGAATTTTCCATTTGGGGGGCACTTTATGCCGTGTTTAACTAGGGCACCAGAATAACTTGTCCCAGCCTCGCTTGCTTCACCCGGCTCCCAAGTGCGATCGGCTACATCGATTAGTGTTTGCCTGTCAACGCCCTCCACCTCAACGGTGTCACTGTACAAAGCTTGACCGCTTGCAACATAACCCCCCTTTGCAACTGTCCTCATCACTATTTGCCCGCTTCTGCAAGAAGCAGCAGATGTCTTCGCCACCTCTTTGCTGCCCAGTGTCCTCAAATATTTTGTCCTCACTGTATAGTGTTGCAGAGGCAACAGCACATAGTAGTTCTCTGGGTGTGGAAAGCGAACGGGACAGAGGTGGGTTGAGGACAGGTGAGAGCCCCTCACCTGCTCCCGGGCCATGCCAACTAGGGGTTGTGTGTCATACCCACCGACTCTTGGCTGGGTTGTCGATGTCATCTGGGAGAAAGTGTATGACCTAGTGTGTGGTCAACACATGGCCGGTAGATGACACCGGATGCTGTGGCCTCACAGGGTGACTCCTGCTGTGACGTCCCCTTACTGTGCTGCGATCTGTGGCGGCTCCAGGAACCTACTATTGTGTTCTTTGATGCTATTGTAGGATCTTAGCCCTCAGCCTGTTTATTTCCAGCTGGCGCTGCCATGACTTTATCAGGCTGCATTCCCGCATCAGTTATTTGGTCAGTTTTGCCCTCTTAAGTGCCCAGGAAATTTTAGAGTGAAGATATTCTAAGAGCGGTGGCAGTCATATGCGTGTCATACTAAAACACAGCATTGTATGAAGACAAAACCAAGCTCCCTCTGCATATTTAAGCATGGCACAATGTTCTACAGCACCCTACAGGCTCTCTGCAGCCAGGAAATAGCTGGTTTTTAACGCAATTCATCGCAAATTTATTCGGGTCGAAACTAATTTTGTTGGAAAATTCAGCGAACTCGGCGAATCGAATTTTTGAGAAATTCGCCCATCTCTAGTGAATACCCAATGGTCTCAATTCACATTTAGATTTATTTCTCCAATACTGATTTCCTTATTGTTGTTTCTTTCAATTTTAATTACTAATTTCTTGTATTTAGTATTATTTGCTTTTGTCCATGTTACTTAAATGGTCTATAACTCTGGTCACTATCTGCTATTAAACTCTGTTGCACGCAATGTTTATATGCTGTGGCTAAAGTCTGAACGAAGCAGTCTGAAATGCGTAAGCACTCTGTTAATGTATTGTTTCTTTTGATATGCTTTAATAAACTGTGGATTTTTTAGGTGTCTGGATACCTTTCTTTTTTTCTAATCAATGAGATGGGACTAAGGACGACATGTCCCAACACGCCACCGTTGGATTTTTGGCGTATGTGTCTCCCGATTTTGTAGTGTACTCCAAGTGTATGGTGGTTGTCGACGCATTGTACGCCATCTTTTGTGTGGCTGTTTGCGCCTTTTTTAACCGTACATGTGAGCCACATTTGTATGGGGCTTACACTGTCGGCTGTTTCTATGTGTGATTTTAGACCCATCGCGGCATTTTGTCGTGTGTGAGTGTGCGCCCTTTTTTGCCGGCTGGTGGCGTCAGATTTGCATTATCCGAACTTTCGTCATTTATGGACGACAAGTTATGCGCAGTGATGTGTGCGAACATGTGAGTACATAACCTGGCGCTGTGCAAATGTGCCCTTTTTATGTAGTGCTCCGGGGTTCATTGCAGAATGTCGTTCTGTACTTATTTCTGGCTGCTGGTTGAAGTTGTAGATCGTGCGCCTACTGTGCGCACTCTGATGTGGTATGTTGCTCCCAACTCTGCTCAAATGCCAAATGCGCTTAATTAACGAATGTGGCCCAAAAGCAATTGGGACAAAAATTCGGAGGGAGCCAGAAAGGGCGAACAAGCATGCGCCCCAATCCATACATGCGCCGCCAAGACATCATGCGCTCCAAAACAAACCTATGCGCCGTTAACAAATGTGTAGAAATAACGAATGCGTCTAATTTTGAAGTATACAAGGCGGAACGCCCAAACAGGCGTTCCAAACAACACACTCGCCGAAAGACGCGCAACGCCTAAAACATTCCGACAGACACAAATTCAACCACTTTACAAAACAAGCGCAGAACAAATTAGGAAATACATTTCGAGGGTACAATACTTTATGCCGCCTTCAAACTGGCATACGGATGCCACTTTTGGGACATGTCGCCCTAAGTCTTTAATTTGCCACAACTTATCTATATTGTTGTCCATTTTATTCCATAACCTGCCCTTCTTACTGTGGCTCCACCTCTGCTTACTATAAGTTAAATTTTGCTTATTCTGGTCGCTTCTCTTCTTATTGTACTTATTTTAGGCTCACTGCTTACGTGGTCAAATTATTTTCCTTGGCTTCAAGTCTTGCTGATTTTAACCAAGACCAGCTCTGTAAATCGGTGGAATGGCTCATTCTTAATAAACAAAATCCAGCTGGGGGGTTCAAAGAGGATGTACCGGTATTTCACCAGGAGATGGTGGTATGTACAAAATACTCAGATAAGCAAAAGTCTAATTATTTTTTCTTTATTAATTTGCTAAGGGCAATCTCTTGTGTTAAACAAGTCCAAGAGAAATAGACCAGGCTTTTCCATTCATTCAACATTTCATCAATACTTATTGTCATAACCTACATTGCTTGAATTAGTGGTATTATATCTTATTATGAGAACGTGATAACATCTTCCAATGCTCAGTCAAAAAAACTTTGAACATGCTCGTTCTTTGGTCATATTCTATGTGGAAAAAACTATTGATGTCAAGAAGATGGTTAAAATTCTCATGCAATATGCACCCAAAACATTTGCACATGCACTACATGTGGTTTTTAACACAAATCCGCATCCAAAACCAATCAGCATGAATGGGACTCTATGACTGCAAAACACCTGTAAAACCAATTTGAAAAAAAACTAAATTCATATGCATAAAGCACGCACGTTTAGTAAAAAAATACTCAACGGACAATGTGTTTTTCAATGGCAGAATCCGCGTGGATCACACAATTAAATTTTACTCTGTCGTGTTATGGTACCCTAGTAGAGCAAAGCAGATGGGGTGGGGAGATGTAGTTGCCGATCCTATGTCCCTTAGTACCTCCAGGGAAGGGGAGATACAGCAGCAGACGCAGGCATCAGAGCATACACCATGGTAGAAACAAAAAAGACAAATGACACAGGTTACACTCACAATTTCAGGCTTCACAGGGTTTATTGTACATACACAGCGGCCTAAGTAGCCCCTAAGGGAGACAAGTATGATCGGGTTTTTCACCCTTTTTTGGAGTAAAATGTCCCAAAGTTAGCCGGCTACGATGTCTAATGCGCCAAACTAATGTGTTAGGCGCATTGTTCATAAGACGACACTTTCTAATGCGCCTAACATGAGGGGTTGTTCTGGGGGTGTCGCACCACGTAATATTAGACAATATTAGACACATGTATGAATGTGGGTCGGCAAAACTTGGCGCACTACTGCTCGGACAGGCAGACCTATTCCAATGTGATCTGTCGAAGCCTGAGGAGTCGAAGTGGAGTTAGATTTTTCTATTAAGGCAAAAAATGTCCAATATTTCTCAACTTCCACCAGTACATTAATAAAATGTAATTACTGATAATTATCAACAGTATAAAATTAAACAATTTAAATTTAATAAAAAAATGTTATCATATAAAATATATAATATCCCAAAAATATTAAAATATCTCCTATAAAATGTATTTAAAATGAATAGAATCTAAAACTAATTTTACATTTAAAAACCCATTGATTATGTTGTTCATTTTTACTGCTTTAAATTTTAAATTTATTTTTGCTGCTCTCATCCTTTATTCTACATACGGCAAGAGCCAGCACAGCACAGGTCTTGCTGGGATCTGTGGTCCACCAAGCAAGAAGAGTTACATAGTTTCTATTCACTGACATGCTATTCTAAGGACTTTTATTTTATTTCCAGCCTTTACACGTTTGGCGCATTACTTATGCGCCTAAGTTCTGTAATGCGCCAAACACATAGGCGAGGCGAGTCAAACTTTAGACATCATTTATAAGCGCACATAAACCATTTTCATACATTCAGGCACGTTTGACACTGAAAAATAGATGTGAAAATGAACTTTGATGCACCTAGTTCCATACATGTTTCCTAAGTGCATTCTGTTTTCCATAGGGCGGCATAACAAAAGGTTCCGCAGAGCTGGATTCTAGTCTCACAGCCTTCACCCTCATCGCCTTGCTGACAAATAACACAACCTGTAATGATAAAGTTGGGGTAAGATTTTCCATTCCATTAAATACATTGCCATTAGAGAGTCACCTCTCCTCCCCATTTTATAGCCTTATAATAGTTGATTGTGTTTTTATCTTTGTTACATCTCTGAGTCCTCTGAATGTTCCTTTGAATCCTGAACAAAAGTCAATCATCGTGCAACCCATAGAAGACTGAGCTATTGATGAAGAAGGTCCCTCAAAAAAGAGACTACGGATGTAGTAGATGTATAACCTGATCATGATATCACAGCTTTTCATGCAATCCGCTATTATTTCTGAACAAAAGGCATTAACCCATAAAGGACCAGGCAATATGTTTTCCGTTTGTTCATCATCGCATTACAAGAGCCGTAACTTTTTTATTTTTCTGTCAGTATAACCATATGAGGTTTCTTTTTTTTAGTTGATTTTTATTTTTTAATGGCACCATTTTAGGGTTCAAAGAAACAGATTCATTAACTTCTATTAATATGAATGTATAAGCCAATTAGTATGGGGCATGTGCATGTCATGGTCCACACAGAAAAGCCTTCACAAAAATATATCTGTTGGACCTTATCCTCTCTATCTACTGTATGTACCAGCTCATAGCCCATTAATCCTTCTATTCATGGAGAAGAGACTAGCTCTGGTATAAGAGAGGACATGATGTTCTGTGCAGCCTTAAAATGAAAAGATCGATATAGAATAGATCATTAACAAATATCCTCTTACTCAAAGGAATATGACCATCTCAGACATCCTCAAACATTACAGATCTGTACCTATTTTAAAACAAGGGTTCTTTTGATCTTATTCTTTTTAGTGCAATGGCCACTGCAAGTATGTCGCTCTCTCCATTCTCTCTTCTCTGAGCTGGTCAGCTTGTATTTTATCAGCAGATTCGCTCATAGACATACCTTTAACACCTTAACGACCACCCACCGTCTTTTGATGGCGGGCATCTCAAGTCGTCATTCTGCAGCAACATCTTTTGAAGTTGCTGCAGAATAGGGATTTTGCGGCTGCACTAGGAACAGAGCTTTAGTTAACAGGTCTGTTCCTGGAATGAACTTTGTAAAGTGCCCCAAGAAGAAAAGTGAAAAGTCCTCCAACAAAGAGACTAAAGAGTAATCGAAACGATCAGTATCACCTTCATGCATATGTTGCTGATCAGGCTGTGACCCCAACAGAGACCAGGCAAATGTTTTTTGTATCATCCATTACAAGCCGAACTAGAGTTAGCCCATAGGGTCTTTTTTTGTGTTTTATTAAGCCTGCAGTCAAAGGAAAAGTATTGTTAACTCTTTTGAAATGTAAGCCTTGTTGGTCTGAAGTCTGGACACAGAAATTCACAACATAATTGAGCCATCCTCTCATCACCTGTGGTACCAGCGTCATACCTTGGAGCCTATTATGAGAGAGCTACTCCGGTATAACAGAAAGAAGACAAGTATTACGCAGCCATTAATGGAAAAGAGTCGATATAGAATAGCATAACAAGTATAAATTACTCAAAAGTGAAATACCATTAGAATCAAACATTAAAAATCTTACCTATTTTCAAAAAAGTGTTTTGAAATAAGGCTGTGAAGTATGCTCTATACTGAGTGGTCAGCTGATTATCGCGTTTGCTCCTTGCTACCTTGAACATTCACCCCCACAGCTTTTTGAGTACTGGTCAGTGGCATGTTGCAACTTTTCGGACTTTGAAATATTTTGCTGGCTTTAAAATATGGTACAGAGTTTTATTAAATCTGTTCTATACATAAAAAAAGGATAAACCTGCACTTTTTAAACTTTTACTCCTGGTTGCCATCCTAGTTTTCCACCCTAATTACCCCCCTTTTAATGCAAGGCCACGTATGTGTTCCCTACTTGCCTTTTAACTGACACAGATTGTAATGTATTAGCATATATAAATATTTAACATATTTATATAAATGTAAATATGCTAATACAACACTAAGTGTAAGAAAAAAATTTAAACAGTTATCCCTTCATGGGATGATAAAAAAATGTAAAAAATATAAAACGTGTAGAAAAAAAATAAAATAGTTAAATAAAAATAAATATTTAATAAAAAATAATTGTACATACATTACACACAAAAAAAAACTACACATATTAGGCATCCACACAACCGTAATAACCTGTAGAATTAATCTAACAAGCTATTAAGTGTGAATGTTATAAAAAAATTTAAAAAAAATCTGAAAAAAAATTGAAAAAAATCTGCAATAATTTATACTGTAAGTGAACTTAAACTATTCCTTCAAAAAGTACAACTTCTCCAGCATAAAATGAGGCCTCATACAACTGTGTCATTGAAAAAATGAAAATGTTATAGCTGTTGAAATGCAATGATGCGAAAAATAATAAAATGTGCTGGTCATTAAGTACTTTTCAGGCGTTTGGCTTAAAGAGTACCTATCACCTTCAGACAAACTTTATGAAGTAACAGAAGACTAAAATACAAACACTTTCTCAAATAAGCTTCATTAAGAAAACCAAAGCATTTCACCTGTATTTCAGTTTTTAAAAAAGCGCTGGCCTTTTCAGACAGCCCTGAAGTTGGGCCAAGTCGGCACATGACAGCTTGATGGATCACTGTGATGACAGTTGTAGGCTCCTGAGCTGGGAGAGTCCACAGTGCAGGGGGAGCCTGTAAATCTACATCATGTGCACACCAGCAGCAGTGTGATATAGATGCCTGTGTGCTATAGAGGAGAAGGCTTAAGAAACATGTAAACTCTGTCACACTGTTTCATTAGGCTCTGTCTCTACTGCACAGAAAAAAAGTAATTTATTTCAGTGTTTTTAATTTTCTAAAAACACTGAAAAAACTACTGAAAACACCTTCCATAGACTATTGTAAAAACCTCTGTCTACACTGTGCTTCTTTTTTCTGCTTGTTTTTTTACTGGTCGTCTTTTGTAACATGTTGTAAAAAATGCCAGGGCCGGGCAGAAAATTTACTACAGGAATCTATGGAAAGCGCAGGATGTTTTTTTGCCGCAATTTTTCAATGAAAACCTACCCAAGAGATCAGTCCCTCCTATAGTGGGTGTTACAGTTTATACTTTTTTCAATTCGTGCATACAAGTGTTTGATATGTCCCGTTCGTACCGTTTTAATAAATGATTTTTTGTCGCTAACTTTTTTTGCGCAATTCAAGATTTTTGCTCTAATGATGCTAAATATAGTTTTTAAAGGATTTTGGCGCTATAATCTTTTTCTTGGG
>JAODAL010075409.1:0-14009 GCA_025379985.1 Phyllomedusa bahiana
TTCTCTCTTCTATAATAAAACCCCGATAATCACAGAGCTCATTTTCTCTCCTCTATATAAAACCTTATATATCACAGAGCTCAGCTTCCCCTCTCCTTTATCATATAACCTATTTTATCACAGAGCTCAGCTTCTCTATCATATAACCCTATATATCACAGAGCTCAGCTTCTCTCCTCTATCATATAACCTGATATAAAACAGAGCTCAGCGTCTCTCTCCTTTATCATATAACCTTATATATCACAGAGCTCAGCTTCTCTCTCCTTTATCATATAATCCTCTATATCACAGAGCTCAGCTTCTCTATCATAAAACCCTATATATCACAGAACTCAGCTCCTCTCTATCATATTACCCTATATATCTCAGAGCTCAGCTTCTCTCTATCATATAACCCTATATATCACAGAGCTCAGCTTCTCTCCTCTATCATATAACCCTATATATCACAGAGCTCAGCTTCTCTCCTCTATCATATAACCCTATATATTACAGAGCTCAGCTTCTCTCCTCTATCATATAACTCTATATATCACAAAGCTCAGCTTCTCTATCATATAACCCTATATATCACAGAGCTCAGCTCCTCATCCTCATCACACTCTATCACATCCTGCTCTCAAACCGGGGCGCACTAACCACCTGCCCGGGTCACTTTATGGCTTTGTGCACCGGGCTTTTTTACGCCCCGCACTTCCGCCGTGTGGCCGGGGGTGGGAGGGGGGGTGGGAGCGGGGGCCAGCACCTCGCCGGCCCATAGACTACTATTACTAGTGGCGCGTATACGCCGCTGGTAATTCACATGTCACTTATCTCCCCCCGCGGCGGATTCTCCGGGCAGGGAGAGCAGACGTAATCCATAGTTCTCTATGAGAACTGTGGGTTACCGTAATGACTGGGATGGATTCCAGCCGTAATTCGCGCACTATGGCGCGTAATTACAGACTGAAATACGTCCCATTTTAAGACGTGAACATGGCCTAAGGGTAGTCCTCTATAGCCTATACAAAGGAGTTAGGTAGCGTGACTGTGAAGTCCAAGGATGTGACAACCTCAGAAATTCTTCTACTTTTAAAATCATTTTGGCTTTATTTCATAATATGTTCCTCACGTGAGAAACCTCTGATTAAAAGGTAGTAGGAAAACTTTGAAGAAGTGTAAATGTTCGGCAATGTGTTTAATACCAGGCGGCCTCGTTCAGCCAGAGGTAATATGTGGCATCAAAGCAATACATGGGGATTATCATGAAAGACATTCCACAATACAGCACTTGTACCAGTAGGATACAGCCCTACCAGAAGTGCTAATAACGATGTGGTAGTAATCCCTGACTTTGTCCTGCAAGTTCCCATTATAGAACAGAAAGCAATGGATTATGTTCCTACACAAGGCAGTCTGGCTTATTCGATGTCATTTCTCCTTGGCTCTATAGGATCTGTACTGCTGTAGAAAACCCCAAAATTAGCCAAAATATAAGGAATAAAATGACATGCTTTAGTAAATACTAAAAATAATGAATAACAGCACATAGAACAAAGCACTCAACCAACTGCTCTCACCCACGCAAGTATTTAACCCCTCAAAGGGGTTTTACCACGAAGTAAAATTGACGTGGGAAGTTTGTAAATTAAATAATATACATTTCACCATTCATTATTATTAAAAATTCTGCACCGTTTTTGTTTTAGCTGCTCCTTTAGTGATCCATTGTTTACAGCTCGTCTCCAGGGGATACGACCAGGGCTGAGAGCTTCTCAGTCCTGGTCGCACATGCTCAGACATCACCTCTCCTCTCAGGCAGCTACTGAGTGTTCAAACCCCGGGTGCTGTCATTCTACTCCCGTCCTCTGTGCTCCTTAGTAATTAGACAAACAATGCAAATAAATAAAAAAGAAACCTCATTTTGATATATGAATTGATAAAGAGAAATAAAATCCACAGGTTTAGTTCCTGCAGGGATTTGAACCTAGGACCCTTGTGCCTGGAGGCAAACGCTTTACCTCTGAGCTACATTGTAACTACTCACAGATCTTTACATAAACAGACTTTTCTTTGAGTAGAGTGAGGAAAGGCCTGGTGATGTCATCCTGCTGGGTCACATGATATGCAATTCAAACAAATCACACACGCCCCCTTCTGAGCACACAGAGCTGAAGAGCTGGATACAGGAGGTATGAAGTGAGATCGTGGCAAAACCCCTTTAAGGTTGCAGCCATTTTTGGACTTTTGTTTTTCGTTCCTTCCTTCCCGCCTTCCAAGAGCCATAACCTTTTTATTTTTCCATCTGCATAGCTTTATGAGGGCTTGTTTTTTTGCGGGTTAAGATTTACTTTTTAATGTTGCCATTGACCATAACATATAATGTACTGGGAAAGCCCCTCAAAAATTGCATGTATGGTGGAAAATGAAAAAAAAAATGCAGTTGCACCATTGTTGCAGGGATTTAGTTTTTATTGGGGCCTTTTTCAGTTTAACCCCTTAAGGTTTTGGGCTTAAAGACCAAGCCCTTCTTTTACATCTGACATGTGTCACTTTATCCGTAAATAACTTTTTAATGATTTTTTACCTATTCGTGTGATTTTGAGACTGTTTTCTCGTGACATATTGCACATGTAGTTTAAATTAGCAATTCATTTTGGTCAAAACAATCCTTGTTTATTTGTGAAAAATATCAAAATGTTGTGAAAATTTTTTAAAAATTTGCCGTTTTCAAAGTTTAAAAATGTCAGCGTGTAAGACCGATAGTCATACCAAACAAAATAGTAAATAATGAACATCTACCATATGTCTACTTATGTTGGCAGAATTTCTGTGTTTTGTTTTTTAGGACATCAGGGGGCTTTTAAATATTTTAGCAAATTTAAAATTTTCAAGAAAATCTGCAATACAGATTTTTTTAAGGACCAGTCCAATTCTGATGTGGCCTGTATGTTAGACAGCCCCATACATAACTCCATTTAAGAAATTGCACCCCTCAAGGTATTCAAAACAACACTTAGTTTGTTAACCCTTTAGGTGTTTCACAGAAATTATAACAAAAAAACGGGACATTTCAAAATATCACTTTTTTTTTTGCAGATTTTCAATTTTTATCCATTATTCACTGAAACAAAGTAGATGATAACAGGAAAATGCAATTCAATATTGATTCTCCTGTTCTACTGTTTTTAGAGATATCCCATGTGGGGCTGTATATATCTATATAGGACAAGCATAGTCCGGATTGGATGGATAGGTCACCATTCAGACTTGACGTGACTGCAGCCAATCACAACAACACAAAGGAGTGGGTTTAAAAGGAAACTTTTGTTTTCCCATCGTCTCCTAATGACTAACAAGCTATTTAAAGTTTTGGAGCACCCCTTTAAGAACAACTATCATTTATAGTATTTTATATATTATAGATGCATTTCTAGTTGCATTTAGCAGATTCTACAAAAATAATTTTCTATTCATTTGTTATGGTACAAACTTGGACTCTAGGCCTGGTCATCTTAGGTCACTTGTCCAGAACTGATGAGTGCATAATGAAGGAGGGGGACTGGTGGGAGCACAGTTGCTGGAGATAATACAGTTGTCAGTAATGGAGCAGGAGATAATGGCTTAGTTGTTGAGAGGGCGAGGGTCAGCAGGTGTGGAGTGGGCCAGGCCTTTCTGCTGTCAGGCTGGATTATGTGCACACTTTGGTGGGTATATTACAGCCGTGGACCCCGTGAGGCTCAGTGACAGGGTCCCTCACAGAATAAAAGTAATCGTTGTGTTAGTTGTGTAGGAAGATGGATCACTGATGAGCTATTAGGGGAAACTGTTAATCCTTGCAACAAGTGACACTCATAGATTACTGAGCCTTTACAGACAGCCTACTGACCCAATGCTGAAGTGTGAGAATTTGTAGGAACCACTGTACAAATCCTGCTCTATACAGGCAGTCCCGACTTACATCTGTCCCCTAGTTACAAACAGAGACCTATGGGATATGCTGGCACTTGTAGTTCCATGTTCTACAGCAGATAGTAGCTGTGGAATGACAAGTTCCAGCATGCCACAGCAGCACATGAGGTGAAAATAAGAGCATGTCCACCCGGCCTATTGCACCATGTATAGTACGCGCTGCAATACCCGGGGCGCTATGTGCTCACCGTGTATTTGGAAAGCATGATGGGGGGGGGGGTGTTGCGGGCCAATAACATGCACTTATCTCCCTGCGCGTACATTATGACGCATAATCCAGTACAGAGCCGAGCGATGCTGGCTGGGCCGAGTGGGAGGCAATGAGTGACTCAGGAATGAACACCCGGGGAGATAAATGACATGTCACTTATTCATGGCACTTACACGCCGTGAGTAATGAATGTCTATGGGGCTGGCGGGCCACCGCTCCCCCCGCCCCGCGGGAGTACAGCGCGAGCTCCCGAAGTCCCAGCGTAATTGCGGGGTGTACTGTACGCCCCGCAATTACTCTGTGTGAACTTAGTCTAACAGTGCCAGTCATCCAGTGTCCACCATAACAGTGCCAGCCATCCAGTGCCCACTATAACAGTGCCAGCCATACAGTGCCTGCAGTAACAGTGCCAGCCATACCGTGCCTGCAGTAACAGTGCCAGCCGAACAGTGCCAACCATAGCAGTACAAGCCATACAGTGCCAGCCATACAGTGCCTGCAGTAACAGTGCCTGCCATACAGTACCCACCATCACAGTGCCAGCCATACATTGCCCACCATAACAGTGCCAGCCATATAGTGCCCACCATAACAGTGCCAGCTATACAATGTCCATGATAATAGTGCTAGCCATACAGTGCCCATAAAAATAGGGCCATCCAAACAGTGCCCGCCATAACAGTGCCAACCATACAGTGACCACCATAACAGTACCAGCTATACAATGCCTATAGTAACAGTGCCAGCCATACAGTGCTCACCATAACAGTACCTTGCAGACAGTGTCCACCATAAGTGTCAGTCTACAGTGCCCATCATAACAGTGCTCGCCATAGCAGCACCAGCCATACAGTGCAAACCATAACAGTGCCAGCTATACAGTGCCAGCCACACAGTGCCCACCATAACATTGCAGCCATACTGTGCCCGCTCTAACAGTGTCAGCCCTACAGTGCCTACCATAACAGTCCAGCCATATAGTGCCCACCGTAAGAGAGCCAGCCATACAATGTACAATATGACGGTGCCTACCATAAAAGTGTCAGCCACACAGTAGTCACCACAGGTCCAGTCATACAGTGCAGATGTGAAAAGATGAATATTACCTTCTGAAGCATGAGGACAGAGAGAAAGTGTGTTTGTGTCCTGATGGCTGGAGGCTGCACGGGGAATCCGGGTGAAATTCATGTCTAAAATATGCACCTTTTTATGTGGACTTTAGAACCGTAAATTAAAAGTGTTGTCTGGTAAAATATATATAGATATAAATATAAAATTTATATAATATATATATATATATATATATATATATCATTGGGGCCAGGGTGGTCCAAAAAAGGAAAAAAACTTACCCTTACCTAGCTGTCCCTACTGCTGTTGTTGCCCTCGAGCTCACAGCAATCCGCTCCTTTTGACTTCCAGGTTCCTGACCTGACACTGGAGGGGCTCGTGCTCCATTGTAAGTAAAAGAAGCGCTTCTTTCCTCTGTGTCAGGACGACAACTCAGAAGTCAAGAGGAGCGGATCGCCGGGAGCGACATGTGAGCGGACAGCCAGGTAAGTAAGGTAAGTATTATTTTTTTTCTTTACTGGAACACCTTGGTACAAAATAAATATATATATTTTACTGGATAATCCTATAAAAGTCTATATGAATTTAGCCACAACTTTTGACGCAGTAGGGCAAATCCACGTCTGGGCTACCTGATGCAGAATGGACTGCATAGCAAAAAAGTTTTGTGTTGTAAAAATTTTTTTTTACACATCCCAGATTTGAAATCCACGGTAAAAAAAATTCCTGCATTGTTCACTATTTAAACTATTGCACGGATTTCCCACTGAAATGAATGGGACGCAGATTTCACCTGGACTTGGGCGTAGAATTTGCATCAGATTCCGCATCAGAATCCATTGTGTGAAAAGAGCCTAACAGTTTCCTATGAGCTCCTCATACTTGGCAGGTGCGTGACCCTGACCGTGCCCTGAATAAATCACACGGGACAGTTATCTGTTGTTTCTGACCCTTTCACCCACTAATCTCTCAATTTATTTCTCTCTTTGTCAATCTATTGATTTTACTATTTTAGCTTTCACCTCCTCAAATAAGAAAATGCTGAGCTGTAAATCTACACAGAGAAGGTGATGTAGAATAAAGATAAGGGGGCCACACCCAAGTATTACCCCCAAAGACACCCCTGATAAGAAGCCGAGCCGCCATCGCTCAATAGCTGGCCAGTGATAAGAAAGGAAATATCTCCTGAAACACATAGAGAAGAATGACGACATATTACACTCTTATTGCTCGTACCCTCTGGTGACTTTTATTTTTTTTGCTTCTCCGGAGTTATATCTTGCACAGAAACCACTGAGTAAGCATAGAAGAGCATGACGCACATTGACCCCCAACATGAAACATGTAGAAAAACGTGTAGAAAAAAAGTGTAGAAGACTATGCTTTCCTATCTAGTAAAAAAAAAAAAAAAAAAGGTATGCATAGTGGAAAACGTACAATGTTGAACCACATTATTATGACCACTTCCTACATTGGCAGTGCATAGCTTATGAAAAAAGTCACGTGTGGTGAGCTGGTTTGGTGGGTATATGAGGTGTGTGATAGGCTGTCTGCATACATATCCCTCATTGCGGTCATGGGTAAAAGGGGATATTTATGAGGGTGGCAAAAAGGGAATGTTATTGACTTTCAGGCCCAGGGTGGCAATATTTCTGAAACTGCGTAGTTTGTGGACTGCGGTGGTGAAAGTGTATCGCGAGTGGACAAATGGCGCCATTGTGAATAAGGGACGTGGAAACTATGGAGCACCACGCGCCATTGATGTGAGATGTGAACGTCGGCTACAAAGGTGTGCGAGGATGGACTGATACGCTACAGTGGAGCAGCTCAGCACCAAAATGGACCAAGATTGTGTCTAATACAACAATGCAGCCATATATCGGAATTGTACCTCCGTCATGTTTTCGGCTTCATGGAATGAATAGACATTGATGAGTCAGACAAGAAACATCAGAGAACAAACATCCTGCAACCATTGGTGGAAGAACACAAGCTGGTGGTGGCACTGTTATGGTCTAGTGAGCATTTTTGTGGCATTCTCTGGGCCACTCATTAATGTGGAGGGCACTCTCACCCAAATTTGGCATAAATCCATCCTTGCAGATCACATACACCCTACATACATGGGATCTTCAAGAAGTACAATGTGACAAGCGGCACAGCTAGAAATGTCCGACATTAGTTGGAAGAGCAGGATCAAGACCTTCAGATACTACCCTGGCCCCTCATTCCCCTGACCTGAATCCAATTGAGCATCTGTGGGAGTCCCTAGATGGTGTTGGCTTTATAGATCCCCTCCATGTACCCTCCAGCCGCTATGGGATGCAGTCACCATGACTCCAGATACCTGTGACAATCTATCAAGACCTTATTGAGTCCCTCTCAGCCTGTCTAGATGCCCGCCATACTGCACACAACAGTTACAACAGATATTAACTGGTGGTCATAATAATGTGACTTGACTGTGTATTAAAAGTAATACAAATTTTTTCCCAAATTAAGAAAATGTTATCTTCACATTAAACATGTTATACCCTGCGATGCAGCAAACTTTGAATCGACACGTAACATATTACCATGAAAATCATATGTACTGTATGAACTTGATCTATGCTTCCATGGCTATAGTACCTTGAAGCTTACGCCTCTTCATCTTCTTGTAGGTCACACCTCCCCCTTCTATCTTCATCTTCTTATAGGTTGCACCTTCCCCCTTTTATCTGGATTTTGTCATTAGTGCATTAAGATTAATTGCACCCCCCATCTCTTTTTCCTAATGAGGGAGGTGACGGTTCCTTTACAGTCTATTGATCTCCTTACATTGAGCTTCTTGCTTATCTATTTTCCATTATGTGACGTCATCGCCTTCAGAGCTGCTTCTCATCCTCCTCATGATGAGTGTTGCCTATTTCCCCAGTAGACTCCAGATCTGTCATGGAGGTTCTTCTTTGTCCGTGGTATTGACAGTGGCTATAGCTAGACCAGATCAGGGTGGATACTGAGGTTTGTTTTTTGGAGTATCTGTAAGCAGGCTCAGACTGGCTCACAGGGAATTAGGGGAAACTCCCAGTGGACCTCTGGGTAAGATGGGCCCCTGGACATGGCAGCATGGGGCTGCTTTTAGAGAGAAAGACAGAGAGAGGCAGAATGCATGAGTCAAATGCAGTATGTGGAGTCATGTACAGTAGCTGTAGAGATTGCCCCAAGAATCAACTCCACTGGTGGGGCCCAAGAATCAACTCCACTGGTGGGGCCCAAGAATCAACTCCACTGATGGGCCCCAAGAATTAACTCCTCTGGTGGACCCTAAGAATCAACTCCACTGGTGGACCCCAAGAATCAACTCCACTGGTGGGTCCTAAGAATCCACTCCACTGGTGGGACCCAAGAATTAACTCCACTGGTGGACCCTAAGAATCAGATCCACTGGTGGGCGCCAAGAATCAACTCCACTGGTTGGCCCCAAGAATCAACTCCACAGGCATCCCAGACCAACACTGTCCTTATGATCTGTTAGGGCATTTGGAAGTTATCAATGTGGGTTCCCTTCTCGGGACTCCATTTCTATGTGCAACAATGGGGAACCCCTCATAACGGCAGTTTTGTGTCCACGTATTACGGCCATATATTCTTAATGAAAATGAGTGCAAAGATCTGTTATTTTCAGAGGTTAGAATAGTCTGCAAGTGATGTTTATTCTAGGGACCGAAAAGGGGAGTTTTGGGGCCCACCAGTGGAGAAGGTTCTTGGGGTCCAAGAGTGGATACTATTCTTGGAGCCCACCTGTGTAGTTGATTCTTGAGGCCCACCGGTAGATCTGATTCTTGGAGTCCACCAGTGGAGTTGATTCTTGGGCCCACCAGTGGAGTTGATTCTTGGGGTCCACCAGTGGCATTGATTCTTGGGCCCACCAGTGGAGTTGGTGCTTGGGGTCTTCCTGTGGAGTTGAGTCTTGTAGCAAACCTGTGGAGTTAATTCTTGGTGTCCACCAATAGAGTTGACTCTTGGGGCCACCCTACAGCTACTGTACATTACTTCACATGAATCTTGAACACTATTTCTTGATTTATGCCTCTTTTTCTCTGTGTTTCACACTAGGCCTGCCATGCCCAAATGCCCACTATGCCCAGGGGCCCATTGGGGTTTTCCTCTTCTCCCCTGTGGGCCAGTCCAAACCTCTCCAAATCTGTCATAATGATAAAGTTCAGCCTGCGGTCTTTTCAAAACTCAGTAAGTAAATCAGGACATTGGGGAATGTTAATGTTCCTGTTCTACAAACAACTGAGACCTGCAGGTACAACAGATTTAGCAAGAATTACCTGAGTCCAGATTTGCTTGGATGTAACTCAGCAGGGGCGAGGTCGTCACAAGTCCCGTGTACAGTGATGGCTTTATTAATTTGCATTACAAATTGAAGTTCCAGTCATATCTGGTCACTGATGTCTATCTCTAACGAACTCTATTTAATTACAGGGCAGTTAATTTATAAGTCTTTTGAACAGGGCCGGCTCAGACCATTTTGGCCATTGTTTGGTTGGTTGCTACGAGTTACTGTACATTCCTTAGTAAGCAATTCATTTCCAACAGCAGAAGCTGTTCCTCTTAGAGGCAATTGTAAGATAAACAGGTGGTGCCATAGCATCAGCCATAGATACACACTAATAGTCTATTATGATAGATACATACAGGGCTGCCGTAAAGGCAGTACAGGGGGTACTGACGTACGGGGCCCAGCGAATGAAGGGGACCCGCTGCAAGCGCGGTTTATGGGGAAGGAGGGCCCAGACGCTTCAGCTGTATGGGGCCCTGAAATTTCTGATGGCAGCCCTGGATACATAGTCAGAACGGAGGGTTCCTGCTCGGTGCTCCAGAAAGAGGAGATGAGGATTTTTATTGTAGTTTTTTGGATGTTACACAACTAGAGAGAATAGCAAATATATGGCCTCCTCCCCATCATCATCTGGAACCTGTCAGACAGTTTTATGGTAGATCTTGTGGATTTGCCGTGATTGTGTCAGAAAGGGGAACATCTCTCCTTGGGGAGAGCAACATACGTGTGTAGAGTTTTGAATTGCCTTTTTGCCCTCTACTAAGCATCTGCATATCACAAGAAATTATGGGAAAGGAGCTGAGAAGCTCAAGCGCCCTCTATCGGATGTAACAAAACCTCAATTTGCTCTTGACCCACTGATTCTTGAGAAAGCAAAAGGGATATTAACAAAGACAGTATCACCCATCTGCATACAGCGCTGGTTCGGGGTTTTTGCCCCTCATCAGTGCACAGCAGAGCGATGTTGGCGGGCTGGGAGGGAGGCAATGAGTGGCTCAGAAAGGGGAACATCTCTCTTTGGGCAGTGCACCATATGGTGTGTGGAGTTTTGAATTGCCTTTTTGCCCTCTACTAAGCATCTGAATATCACAAGGCATTATGGGAAAGGAGCTGAGAAGCTCAAGCGCCCTCTATTGGATGTAAAAAATCCTCAACTTGCTTTTGACCCACCAAGTCTTGAGAAAGCAAAGGGATATTAGCCAAGCCAGTATCACTCATCTGCAGACAGCTGTTTCAGGGTTTTTGCTCATCATCAGTGCAGAGAAGAGCGATACTGGCTGGCTGGGTGGGAGGCAATGAGTGGCTCAGAAAGTGGAACATCTCGCCTTGAGGAGAGCACCTTATGGTGTGTAGAGTTTTGAATTGCCTTTTTTGCCCTCCACTAAGCCTCTGCATATCACAAGGCATTATGGGAAAGGAGCTGAGAAGCTCAAGTGCTGTCTAATGGATGTAACAAATCCTCAACTTGCTTTTGACCCAATGAGTCTTGAGAAAACAAAAGTAATAACTCCTCCTTGAAGGTAGAAATCCAGAGATAATACGGAAACAGTTTTGACTGCATTGCTCATTTAGGTTGCTTAAAATAGCACATACATCCCTATAGTGCCAGCTCCACAGCGCCCACCATAACAGTGCCAGCCACATAGAGCCCAACATAACAATGCCAGCCCCACAGTGCCCACCACAAGGCTATGTCTACACAGCACAGGATTACAGTCAGATTTTTAAGCGGATTCAGTATTTATAATCCACAAAAATCCGACTGTAATCCTATGTCCATAGACTGCAATAGAAAATCCAAGCTGTAGTCTACACAGCACAGATTTTCTGCTGTGGGGTTTCTAAACCGCCAGCTGTCCGCCGGAAAATCGAACATGTTCTATCTCCCGGTGGATTCCTGGCAGATTCCCGTACAGTCAATGTACTGGGCCAGGGAGATGTAGAAAAAGGTTTGTGCTAAAAACCGAGGTACAGCGATGTTAAAATGGCGTCGGATTTTGTACAGTTCAATGTTAATGGGCCTGCTGAAATCCGACCGCAAAATCCATGCAAAAACACGGTAAAAAACGACTGTAAAATACTGGTCAGATTCTATAACAGAATCAGACAGTATTTTACAATTGCCGTATGGACAAAGCCTTATACTGGTTGAGGAGGAGGGGAACCAGCCCGGTCAGGAAGTGGTTAAAGAGGAACTGTAATCTCTTTCAGTAAATCCTTGTGTCCCCTGTGAAATAACAACTCTGCAGCCCCTTCACTTATTAGGGTATGTTCACATGGCGTAATTGCGGCACGCATTTCGCCGCGTATTTGCGCTTTATATGAGGCGACATGCGCGTCGTCACTTCAGTAATTCATAGCTCTCATAGAGAACTATGAATTGCGCGTCGTCTCCCCGGGTGTACAATACGATTATATCGTACGCCGGGGGAGAGAAGTGACATGTCAATTGTGAATGGCACCCCCGTGCTTTGGAAGTACGCGCTGTTAAGCACATGCTTCCAAAATACCCGGCGTATTGCGGCGCGTACTGTATGTGCCGCAATACGCCGTGTGAACATACCCTTAGGGCTTGTTCACACGGAGTTTTCACTCTGTGTTAAAAGCGCTTTAAAGGGAACCTGTCACATAGATTATACCCCCCTTGCTGAGGGCAGCACAAGCGAGTGACAGACCTGCTGTTCCCAGCGCTGTGTCCCTTATTCTGTAAGATGCAGGAGTTTTAGAGCATTTAATGCTCAAATCTTATTCATGAGCAGGTGTTAGCCCCGCCCACCAAAGGCTAGCCCCGCCTACTGACAGTTTATCACATGTTTCTACCTATTCAAAGTAATAGGTTTATCAGTTGAGGTGGGCGGGGCTAGCCTCAGGTGGGCGGGGTTTGAAAAAAACTGACTCTCTGAAGGACTCTTCGAATGCAATTCTTTGAGCTGCGCTATTGAAACACGCAGCGGCGATCCCTCATGTGAACGCCGCTGCGTGTTCAGCACAACGAGCAGTGAGAATTTCACTGCTAATTGTTAGATCCGTCTTGGGGACCGATAGAGCGGACCCCAAGACGGATCCTAAAAGCGCTTGTAATACGGAGTGTAAACTCCGTGTGAACAAGCCCTTACTTTGTGTTGTGCTGTTCCTCTGTTATTCCTCCTAGAAATTCATGACTATGCTGTTAACTGTGTAGTGTCCCTGCACAGTCTGACATTGTCCAGTGAGTGCTGACAGTCGGTGTGTGCAGGACACGCCCCTCTTAAAACTGAAGTGGTAACACCCATCTGACACATTCAGTCATACATTTCCAGGAGGAATAACAGAGGAACAGCACAACAATGAGATAGAAGAGAAGATGCTCCAGAATTGTTATTTCACAGGGAACACAAGGATTTACTATAGCAGACAAGTTGGAAATGGCACAAGTCCATGTGAAGCAAATGTTATCTGAAAAGGCCTTGAACAATCTCTTCTTATAAAATGGATCCTTTGATAATAAACTGAACACATCCTGGAACCACCTGTGATCAGCTGTAATCCTGGAGGGAACCTGGTGACATGCGGTTAAAGGGGTTGTCTCACTACAAGGATTGCTTTTTATGTTAAAGACCTTGCAAAAACAAGTCACTTTGCAATATGTGCCCATTAACAGTGTCCTACTTATTCCTAGAAATCCCTTCTTGTATGGGCTGCATCAGTTCCTCAGGTCGCTATAGCTACAGACCTGTTCAATCTCTCCTGATAGGCTGCCAGCACTGGTTACTATAGCCAGGGGTGTATTTATAGTTCGTGCTGCCCTAGGCACTAAACCTGAATACGCCCCCATTAACTAATTAGCTTACCACGCCCTTTTCATATCATGCCACACCCCTTCACTAAAGCCCCGCCCACTGCAACCATGTAACGGCTCAAGAAGAAAGCTTATTGAAGGGTTTGCCGTCACCCAGCTTTCCTAGATGTTGGAGAACCTATTCAGCATCCAGGATAGATTGGAGATGCCTCCACACTGTGCCTGCACCTAAACCATTAGACTTCAACCAAAAAAAGCCACACTGCAGCTTAAAGGGAATATGTCACCAATTTTTTACTTTATTAAATCAAGACCCTGATAGATATTCCTTTCTTCTTTGTCATTTTTATTTCCCAATTGTTGATTTCTTAGTTTGGTCATCTGTATATGATTATGGGGACGGCCTTATTGCCTGAACTGCTTTAGCAGCATTTGGAGAGATGCTTTACAGCAGCTTCATGTACATAGGAGCCTGTGAACTGGTTCAGACCCATTGATTATATAGAAAGTTTTCTAGGCATTTTTCTGTACCTGGAACAAATCAGTGTGCATGGAGAGGAGAGGGTGAGCTGTGGCATCTATTGTGACTGGTGGGGATGTGTTATCTCTTCACATTGGTGTCTTATTTCAGTTTGACTCTGCTTGTGCTGATAATGAAATACCTG
>JAODAL010075410.1:0-14008 GCA_025379985.1 Phyllomedusa bahiana
AAAGACAACTACCCTAATAATCAGGAGGGAAATGTTCATGGATATCAGCCACTTCCCATCCTAAAAATAGCAGTCCGCAGCTTCCCCAGAGGTGGACCATCACATTAGATGGTCCTCCTTCTGGCAGTAACCTGGATTTTCCCAGTACCCCTGGTGCATTGGGTACTGGGGTAATAGTGACAGGGGGACAGTGTGTGCCTTATGGTGACAAAAAACACCGCTAGCTGACAACAAGCACCAGCGATAGAAATGGAGAGATGTTTGTTGGATAAATCTATTACTAAAAAAGTAAAATGTAAAAAAAGTTAAAAAAAACCTCCAATTTATTTAAATAAACACTCCTCAACACCGCTTTCATGGTCCATTTTATTAAATAAATAGAGGCAACACTTGTCCTATATGGTCCAACAAATCCATCATAGTCCAAAAAGGAAACCTATAAAGAAAAAAAAAAAAAAAGAAACTCTACAAATAGGGAACCACCTAGCTTTCCTGGATGCTGAATAGTCTATCCAGAGCCCTAGACAGCTGGGTGACATGCCCCATAGAAATACTGCGTGACTGCTGTTGTGGATGGGGCATCATCCAGCTTTCCCAGATGCTGGAAAGGTTATTTTGTTCCTGGGAAAGCTGGGTGATATAACTCATAGTAGGTAAGCAGAAAAGCTGGTTGCCTGCCATGGGGAATGGGTTACACTCAACTTTCCTGAATGCTGGAGAGTCTACATGGGGTTGAGAGAGGAGGACAGGGGAAGAATGATGGAGGTCACTTACCTCCCCTTACTGTGCGCACTGCCAGTTAGACTGTATAATCTAGATAAGGGTTCGCCCCATGCAGCCAGTGACATCAGGGGAGCGTCTTATGAGTCTTTCCTGGTTCCATTAATCTCTACACTTGCTGGCTCTCACAGTAGCGACCGTCCTTTAGAGCCTGCAAGTCTGCACAATCCTTTGCATTTGGGGCATATGCCCTGGATCCATGGAACATACCACGAAAATTTGGATTTCTCCAAGCGTCCTGGGACATTGTCCCCAAATTTTGGCTGTCCTGCTGAAATCGGGAAGGTGAGAGGTATGCCATCAGATTTTCTTCTTCCATTACTTTATCTCTCTTCCCTCTCTCTGTATTTCTTTGAATTGTACCGGACTTATCTTCCTCTCTGCTATCTCTCTACCTATCTCCTTTCCTCACTTCATTTTGTGATTTCTTTTCTGGGCTAGTGGTATGCCCTTGCCTGCCCGCTTCACTGCCGGAAAGTAAGTAGGCAAACCTTTATGCTGGAATAACAACTACAAAACTCTGAACTAACTCCCCCATCATGGCAGGCTCCTTTTAAAAGGACCTGCAGCCCCTTTCTTCTTCCTCACTCATATTGGCTGCAGGCATTCACCTCTCTGTGGAGCTTAAAGTACCTCTACACCAATTGATGCTGTTAACCACTTTCAAACCATATATACATAGGGCGACATGTATGAAACTCGGTGCGTCGGAGCGCGTGTTTTCGCCCGAATTCAATTGAAAGCTACGCCTCATGTATGTCGGCGCCCGAGGTGCGCTCATACATGCGGTGTACAGTCCACCGCACCTCGCCGTTGTGAGGCGCAGTGCGGGGCTTAGGCGCAGTGCGGGACTGCACCTAAGATTCGCCGCCTGAGGAGGTGCGCTCATACATGCAGTGAAAAGTTCCTGTGCCTCGCCAGTGTGTGAGGTGCAGTGAGGGACTTAGGCGCAGTGCGGGACTGCGCCAAAGATTCACCGCCCGAGGAGGTGCGCTCATACATGCGGTGAAAAGTTCCCTGCACCTCACCAGTGTGTGAGGCGCCGTGCGGGACTTAGGCGCAGAAGGACTGCGCCTAACATGTATTCCTATTCGAGACAGGCTGGAAAACAGCGAGAAATCATTAAATATGTTAGTGAATAGCAAAAAGAGTTGTCTTTCAAATGAATGAATGAATAAAGTGAAAAATCAAAGCTGTCTAAAAGCGATTAAATGTAGTGAAAAAGTGGATCATTAAAAATTAAAGTTAAAATATATAAGATCGCTCAAGAAATAAATCTCAGCTCTCAGCTACGTGAGGCATGGAGTATGAATCAAAAAAATAGTTTTTATTAGGTGTAAAACATTATCTGAAAAAGAGCTCAATCCTTCTAAAAAATACATAAATAATATCACTAACAAAAAATCAATAACGGCGCAACATCAGGAATTGCGAATAGAAAATTGCCAGGAAACACAGTAATTCAAATTCTGTAAGCGCTTCTCATTGGTCGGCATAAACCAGCCAATCAGAATAGGAGCGATAGTGAACCATTATAACCTATGGAGTAGTATTGACCTATCAAATGAAAAGGTGGGACAGTTCAAAATACAGTAAAAAAGGCAGAAAAGAGCGGATGGGTTGAGCTAGCGGGGGCTTGGCTATCCTGGCCAATCAGAGCGCAAGCTACGTTGTCCCATTGTAGCCTATGGAGAGATGGGGGCACTGAAATCTCAGCGCCGTGCGGCATGGAGTATTAGTAAATAAATAGTTTTTATTAAGTGTAAAACGTTCTGTGTAAAAGAGCTAAAACCTTCTATAAACATACATAAATAAAATCACTAACAAGATAAAAGAGGCGCGGTTATTTGGGCCAATGGGAGAGCGAGCGACGCTCTCATGGGTTTTCTAATGCAATCTATGATAAAACTGTACATGCCCGAAATCAAATGATAAGACTCACGAAGTTGTACCGATCTCTATATAAAATGAACAATAATATGGGGGTAACGAAAATAAACAAATAAAAATGAATTCAATGAGTTCATTTTTATTTCTTTAATTTCATTAGCCAATGATCAATAATATGGGGCTAACAAAAATAAAAAATAAAAATTAATTCATTTAATTCATGTTTATTTGTTTATTTTCGTTACCCCCATATTATTGTTCATTTTATATAGAGATCGTTACAACTTCATGAGTCTTATCATTTGATTTCTGCCATGTACAGTTTTATTATAGATTGCATTAGAAAACCCATAAGAGCATCGCTCACTCTCCCATTGGCCCAAATAACTGCGCCTCTTTTAACTATGCCAATCACAAACAGAGCTCGCTCTGCTTTTCTTTTCCCCATAGAACTCTATGAGATAAGTAGCTCACTCGCTGATTGGCTAAGCAGGACAAGCCCCTTTTCTCCCCAACCAATCACAGTACTAGAATATTTCTCATAGACAGTAATAACTTTTAGGGCGCCCATCTATTGAGCCCTTCTTGCTCCACTCAAAATAGACCCACTACATATGATTGGTGGATTCATATCTGCCGCCTGGTCTCAACCAATCAGCTCTTTTCTGCCTTTTTTTACTGTATTTTGTACTGTCCCACCTTTTCATTTTATTGGTAAACACTACTCCAGAGGTTATAATGATTCACTGTCGCTCCTATTCGGATGGGTTGGTTTCTGCCGACCAATGAGAAGCGCTTACAGAATTTGAATTACTGTATTTCCCGGCAAATTACAATATCCCAATTCCTGATGTAGCGCCGGTCTTAGCGACAAATGCGTTGTTAGGGATTTGATTGATGTATGTTTATAGAAGGTTTTAGCTCTTTTTCAGATATTTTACACCTAATAAAAACGATTTTTAAAAATTATACTCCATGCCTCACGGAGCTGAGAGCCGAGATTTCATGGCCCCGATCTCTCCATAGACTACACTGAGACAGAGTAGCTCGCTCTCTGATTGGCTGGGATAGCCAAGCCCCCGCCAGTTCAACCAATCAGCTCTTTTCTGCCTTTTTTACTGTATTTTGAACTGTTCCGCCTTTTCATTTGATTGGTCAATACTTCTCCATAGCTAATAATGGGTCACTGTCGTTCCTATTCTGATTGGCTGGATTATGCCGACCAATGAGAAGCGCTTACAGAATTTTAATTACTTTATTTACCGGAAATTTTCTATATCGCAATTCCTGATGTAGCGCTGGTGATGGCGACAAACACGTTATTAGTGATTTTTATTTATGTAGGTTTTTAGAAGGTTTGAGCTCTTTTTCAGATAAAGTTTTACACCTAATAAAAATGAGTTTTTGAATCATACTCCATGTCTCACGGAGCTGAGAGCTGTGTACTGTTGTAACAGTCGACCTAGAGCACATGTTGCCATTCCATTACGTTCTCGCTTCACTTCGCCTCCTCCGACTCAGGTAGACCACATTCAACTAGGTCTGCCTGTCGGAGCTGCAATGTGCCTCACTTTGCCGACCAGCATTCATGCATGCCTCGGACTATTCGAAAGTGCCGCGTCCCACCCCAGAACGCCCACATCGCGCCCTTTGCACACCCCTTCATGTTAGGCGCATCCGAAAGTGGCGAAGTTTGCGCCTAACATCGCATCACTGCGGCCGACAGGGGATTCGAATCAGTGAGCATCAGTTTTCGCCAGAAAACGTGCGCAACTCCCGATCATACATGTCGCCCATAATGTACATTGTGGGGGTGTCAGCTCCTAGGTAGTCTCTGGATTAGCACAGACACAGGTTTAGGTGCAAAAACAACATAAAGTTTATTGTCCCTCAGACTTGAATAACGGAAAAACAAAACATGCTTCCTTCAGCTTATCACAGCAAAATAAATACAGTCCTTGCTTCAGGGTTTACAGCCAAGCAACACAAAACAACCTCACCGGGTCAGCAGTAGAAGTGTTCACAGACACTTGGAGACAGCTTTGCATGTCCTCACTTCAGAGAGGTTTTCAGCATAATCACACAGCTCCTCCCTGAGCTGTGTCAGCTGCCTTATATGCCTGGTTAGGCCCGGACTGGAGCATGGGAGCGGCCGTCCCACCCAGACTCTTGGGCCGCTCCATAAAAAACCCGACCCGAACTACCACAAAAAAATGGCTCAGCAACATAACATCGCTGGCAACACTCTATAGGGTTTTTTACATCACCGAGGCCAGCCACCTTGGTGATACATACATTCCATCCACGACTTCACCCCTGGGCCTCTTACATACCCCCCCCTCTGCCCCAAGCCGGGGGGCTGGGCACCTTCTGCCACCAGGCAATGGACCCTCGACAATGCATCCGCATTCCCATGCAGCTTTCCTGGTCTGTGCTCCACATGGAAATTAAAATCTTGGAGTGCAAGAAACCACCGTGTTACCCTGGCGTTGTTCCCTTTCCTTTCCCTCATCCATTTTAGTGGGGCATGATCCGATATTAACCTAAATTTTCTCCCCAGAAGGTAATATTTTAGGGAGTCAAGAGCCCACTTAATGGCGAGACACTCCTTCTCGACTATGGAATAGTTCCTCTCACATGTCGATAGCTTCCTACTAAGGAACATGACCGGGTGCCCCTCACCATTTATTTCCTGAGATAAGACAGCGCCTAGACCCACATCTGACGCATCTGTCTGGACTATAAATTCTTTGTTAAAATCTGGAGCCACTAGCACCAGCTGCTTACATAGAGCTTTTTTTAGCTCTTGGAACGCCCCTTCTGCCTCTGGAGACCCCTTAGCCATGACGGACTTTGTACCTTTTGTAAGGTCGGTTAAGGGGGCAGCAATCATGGCAAAATTAGGAACAAATCTCCTGTAATAACCCACGATCCCCAGGAAGGCCCGAACCTGCTTCTTGGTAAGTGGCCGGGGCCAGTTCTGTACTGCCTCCACTTTGTTTATCTGAGGCTTGATTTCACCTTTACCCACAATGTAGCCTAGATACCTCGCCTCTTCCATGCCCATGGCACATTTCTTTGGGTTCACAGTGAACCCGGCTTTTCTTATGGCCCCAAGTACTGCCTGGACTTTACCCAGATGGCTCTTCCAATCCTCTCTGAAAATTACTATTTCATCCAAGTATGCTGCTGCATACTCTTTGTGGGGGCCTAAGACTCTGTCCATAGCCCTCTGGAAGGTGGCAGGAGCTCCTTGTAACCCAAACGGCATTCTGACATACTGGTAGCACTCATCGGGGGTGGAGAATGCTGTCTTTTCTCTAGCCTCTTTGGAAAGGGGAATCTGCCAGTAGCCCTTCGTTAAGTCCAGGGTGGTAATATACCGGGCCGGCCCTAGCCTTTCAATGAGCTCATCCACCCTGGGCATGGGGTAGGCGTCAAACTTAGACACCTCATTCAGCTTTCTGTAGTCATTGCAAAACCGCCACTCGCCCGACGGTTTTGGCACCAACACGATGGGGCTTGACCATCCACTCTTTGCCTCCTCAATTACACCCAGTTTTAACATCCTTTCCACTTCCCTAGAAATTACCTCCCGACGGGCTTCGGGTATCCGGTAGGGTTTTAAATTCACCCGAACATGGGGTTCCGTGAGGATCTCATGTTCAATGATGCGGGTGAGGCCTGGCAAATCTGAGAACATATCCCTATTCTGCTGCAGCAACTCCCGACATTGTTGCTTCTGGGACGGGGATAAAGCCTCTTCAATATGGACCTCCTCAATACTGACCTCTGGCTGCCCCACCATGCACGAGGTTTCGGGGGGGGGGCCTCTATCCTTCCATGGTTTTATTAAATTTACGTGATATACTTGGAAGGGCTTTCTTTTACCAGGCTGGTGGACTTTGTAGTTCACCTCACCTACTTTTTCCACCACTTCATACGGGCCTTGCCACGTGGCCAGGAATTTGCTCTCCACAGTGGGAACCAGTATGAGCACTCGGTCCCCTGGCTGGAACTCTCTAACCCTGGCAGACCGATTGTATACCCTAGCTTGGGCCTCCTGGGCTTTTAGCAGATGTTCTCTCACAATGGGCATCACGTTAGAGATCCTCTCTTGCATCTGGGTCACGTGCTCGATGACGCTTCTATAGGGGGTAACCTCATTCTCCCATGTCTCCTTAGCCACATCAAGTAACCCTCTAGGGTGCCGGCCCTACAATAATTCAAAGGGTGAAAACCCTGCAGACGCTTGGGGAACTTTCCTGACCGAAAATAGCAAGTATGGAAGTAGGCAGTCCCAGTCTCTGCCGTCCTTCTCTACCACCTTCTTCAACATTGCCTTTAAGGTTTTGTTGAATCTTTCAACTAGGCCGTCGGTCTGAGGATGGTATACAGAGGTTCTCAACTGGGTGATGTTTAGGAGCTTGTAGACTTCCCGCATAACCTTGGACATAAACGGTGTCCCCTGGTCTGTCAGAATCTCCTTTGGCAGCCCTGTTAGTGAAAATAAATGAAATAATTCTCGGGCTATATATTTGGCTGAGGTATTCCTTAACGGAACCGCCTCAGGGTACCGGGTAGCATAATCCACTACAATATATGTAGTTGTAGTCCACATCAATATATGTTGATGACCTCGCGCTGACTTCGATATGGGCCCCACTAAATCCATCCCTATCCGTTGGAATGGGTTTTCTATAGTGTTGAGCGATTACGTTGGCTATCGACATCGGTCGATGGTCGATAGTCGGCCATCATCGACAAGATATTCGATGGTCAATGATAGATGATCGCCGATGACCATTAAAGTCTATGGGAGAGCAACAACACCTTCATTCTTACACCCAAACAGGACTGGAGAAGCTGGAATTAAAATCCACAACAGTCAAATGGATACGTGCTACATCTTAGGCATCTTAGGTTATAAAAGCCACAGAAAAAAAATCACAGACCATTCACTATCCCTGTCTTGTACCACATCATGACCCTTAAACCTGCATCACCCACAAATTAAAAAGTGCCAGAAGGCAGTATTATTTGAACCATCATTTTACTTGAACTGGACATTGACTATCCCTGTCCTGGAACGCAGCATGCGCCCCAAACCTGCATGACCCCCAGAATAAAAAGTGCCGGAAAAAGGAGTCTTTCAACCACCATTTTAGTTTCACTGGACATTGACTATACCTGTCCTGGGCCACAGCATGAGCCCCAAACCTGCATGACCCCCAGATTAAAAAGTGCCGGAAAAAGAAGTCTTTCAACCACCATTTAAGTTTCACTGGACATAGACTATCCCTGTCCTGAGCCACAGCATGCGCCCCAAAACTGAATGACCCCCAGATTAAAAAGTGCCGGAAAAATAAGTCTTACACCCCCCATTTAAGTTTCACTGGACATAGACTATCCCTGTCCTGAGCCACAGCATGAGCCCCAAACCTGCATGACCCCAGATTAAAAAGTGCTGGAAAAAGGAGTCTTTCAACCACCATTTTAGTTTCACTGGACATATAATGTCCCTGTCCTCGGTAGCGCTTGCCCCTCCGTATGAGTGCGGACCAATTGAGCTTCACTTGGAAATACTGGTGGTTAACGATCCTGTTCCACCCAGGTGCCCTTTTTCTTGGCATTCTTTTTCTCATTTTACTCAACGTGCTGGAGGAAATTGTCTCTGTACTTTGTTCTCTGTCCGTGCTCCATACTCCATGTCCTCTGAATAACCTACGTCTGGTCATGTTTTCCTGTACCTCCCATGTACAATTCAGAGAATTTTTTTTACCAGCTATTTTGTACATGCAAGTTTTTTAGTAGTTTAATTCTAGAAAACACATTTTTAAAATAGGATGGAATCCCACCATGTCTTTGTTTCTCTTTTTTTAATTGTACTAAATGGGTTGTCTCAATACAGGGATTGATAGCTATGTTAAAGATCTTGCAAAAAAAAGTCATTTTGCAATATGTGTCCACTAACAGTGTCCTACCTATTCCTGTTTCTGACAGCACCATTACCCTTAAGCCACTTTGGACAATTGTGAAGAACAAATGTCTGTTAGAAACAACATTTTTTTATAATAGGACCTGTAGTATAGCTGCATGTCACAGCACAATGCCCCCAAAAATTCAAAGCATGACCCTTGAGCCACTTTGGACAATTGTGAAGAACAAATGTCTGTTAGAAACAACATTTTTTAGAATAGGACCTGTAGTATTGCTGCATTTCAAAGCAGCATGACCCAAAAAATTATAAATATGACTTCTCAGCCACTGTTAAAAAATTGTGAGGAGAAATGCCACTTAGAAGCCACATTTCTGTTCCAAAGGACCATGATTATTGCTGTATCTCACAGCAACATGACCCCAAAAAATTATAAATATGACTTCTCAGCCACTATTAAAAATTGTGAGGGAGAAATGCCACTTAAAAGCCACATTTCTATTCCAAAGGACCATGATTATTGCTGTATCTCACAGCAACATGACCCCAAAAAATTATAAATATGACTTCTCAGCCACTATTAAAAATTGTGAGGGAGAAATGCCACTTAAAAGCCACATTTCTGTTCCAAAGGACCATGATTATTGCTGTATCTCACAGCAACATGACCCAAAAAATTATAAATATGACTTCTCAGCCACTATTTAAAATTGTGATGGAGAAATGCCACTTAGAAGCCACATTTCTGTTCCAAAGGACCATAATTATAGCTGTATCTCACAGCAACATGACCTCAAAACCATTGACAATGCGAAAACTTCTAAAGATAAAGTGAGTAAATGGAATACGGTGTTGTCATGAAACCTTGCTGTCTTTCACAGTCTCCTCACAGCAAAACCAGCAAAATGAACTGTTGGGAAAAGAGAATAAAAATTGCAGTAAGAAATGATCATTTTAAAAAAAATTTTTCAAGAGGACCATTTCTGTTTGAAGAGGAATGTGAAGTAGACCGGCAACTAATCGGTGACCTCGGCAATTGGGGCCACAACATCATCAGAGATCCATGCCTGATTCATCTTGATGAAAGTCAAACGATCCACATTATCTGTGGAAAGCCGGATGCGTTTGTCTGTAATGACTCCTCCAGCTGTGCTGAAGGTCCGCTTAGATATGACGCTGGCTGCTGGGCAGGACAACACCTCTATGGCGTGGCGAGCCATTTGTATACCCAGAAGTCTACTGGGTCCGGAACACATACAAAAACATCGGTGTTGAGACGCAGATAGTCGTGCACCATGATCTTAAGCTGGTCTCTGTGTGTTGGATGTGTGCCCTGCATTGCATGAGTTGGTGAGGTGGTAAATAAAGATTGCCAGAGGTCACCCATTAGGCTTCTGCCACCTTGCCTGCTGCTGCTGCCGCTACTTGGCACTCTACTGCTGTCACGTCGCTGATGTTGTTCCACCGTGACATTTGAAGAACGTGAAGCAGACGCAACAGATGTCTCCAGTTGATCAATCAGCAAGGTCTCCATTTCTTGCATTTTACTCTCTATTTGGGTGGGTGGAAGGAAAGTGCTGAGTTTTGTTTTTACCGGGATCCGGAGGGTGGCCACCCAGTAACTGTTGTTCATTTTGATGGCCTTAATGCGAGGATCATGTTGGAGGAAATGGAGCATCCAAGCACTCATGTGAGAGATGGAGCCTTGATTTCCCAAGCCTCTGGGTCGAGGGGCACTAGCAAACTGATCTTCCTCATCTTCCTCCTCCGCCTCAAATTCGCGCCAACCTCTTTCCAAGGCAGGGACGTCGGTAACGTCGGTGTCTAGGAATACCTCCTCCTCCTCCTCCTCCTCCTCCGCTTCCTCCGGCACAGCTTCAACACAGCCCTGACTTGCCTGAGATGATGCACCCTGAGAGCTGATGCGCCACCTTGCACTAGCCCTGGACCCCGAACCACTGCCTAATGAAGACCGATGAAATTGTGAAACTGTCGGGCCTTGTGGATTTGACGGAGAGAAAGGCTCCGTGTCCGCATCTGTGTCCGTCTCCTCCTCCGTCGCTGGTGGGACCTGTTGTTTCAGAGTGTCCAACGATCGTTCCAGAACTAAGATCACCACAATGCTCATGCTGACAAGGGCATCGTCCACACTGACCATTTTGGTGGCTTCTTCAAAACTGGCAAGGATGGTGCAGAGCTCTTTCACCTGCCTCCACTCTCGGTGGCTCAACACCCCGAGGTCCGCACCGCTGCTTGTCAGGCCATGTGTCACTTCGTACTGCGTAATGGCATTGCGCTGCTGCCACAATCGCTGGAGCATGTGGAGGGTGGAATTCCAGCGTGTTGCCACGTCAACAATGAGACGGTTGACGGGGAGGCCGAGCTGACACTGCAACGCAGCCAGGCGGGACGAAGCAGGGTGCGAACGGCGGAAGTGCGAACTTAGACTTCGAGCCTTCCTCAGCAGGCAGTCCAGACCCGGGTAGCTCTTTAGAAATTTCTGGACGACAAGGTTCATGACATGTGCCAGGCAAGGGATGTGCTCCAGCCTACCGATCTCAAGGGCGGCCAGCAGATTTCGCCCGTTATCGCACACCACCTTGCCTGGCACAAGGTTCTTGTCACCCAGCCAGCGCTCGGTCTCGTTGCGGAGAGCCGTCCACAGCTCCTGACCTGTGTGTGGATGGTCTCCAAGACAGATTAATTTCAACACGGCCTGGTTTCTCTGGGCACGTGATGCCACCAGAGGACCTTGGGGGAAAGAACCCTGCACCATCCCTGCGGTTTTGAAGAGCGTGCGCCGAGCCTGAGAGCCACCATCACCCCCAGAGACATCCACCCAGCTCACCCAGTGAGCTGTCACAGAGATATAGCAGCCTTGGCCGTGCTTACTAGTCCATGTGTCGGTGGTCAGATGGACTTTTCCGGCCACAGATGCAGACAACGCGCTTGAAATTTTAGATGACACGTGGCTGGCCAGGGCAGGGACGGCTTTTCTGGCAAAGAAATGCCTGCTCGGCATCTGGTATTGGGGTCAGGCAAGGGCCATGACGTGGTGGAACCCATCTGTGTCCACCAGACGGAAAGGCAACATTTCCAAGGCCAAAAGCCTGGCAATGCCGACATTCAGGCTTTGGGCTTTGGGATGGTTTGGGTTAAAGTGTTTCTTCTGCTCCCAAACCTGGAAGACAGAAGGCTGGCTGCTAGACTGGCCGCTGTACGGCGTGCAGGTCGTCAAACTGGCGGAAGGAGAAGGGGTAGGATGGGTCTCTGGTGGTGCTGGTGGTACTCGGGTGACGGTGGAGGCTGAAGCGGAGGCTGATCCCTGATCATGACTCTGAGAGACATGGGCAGCTGAGGAACGCTTGGTGGTGGCGGAGGAGGAGGCGGAGACAGAGGGTGTGACAGTGGTTGGAAGCCCGGCGTCGGTCTGGCCTTTTTTGGCCAAGTGTTCCCTCCATTTCAACTCATGCATTCGCTGCATGTGACTAAACATGTTGGTGGTGGTTAAACACCTAAGGTTCTTGCCTCTACTTATGCGTTTACGGCAAAGGCGGCATATGACATCGCTGGGTGAATCAGAGGCTTGCTCAAAGAAGGCCCAGGCTTGAGTGGTCCTGGACCTTTTTGACGGCGATAAACGAGGAGCTGGGTTTCCGCTGACCGTGGCTGGCGGAATCATATCAGCGGACTTCTGCGACCACCTTCTCCCTTTTTGAGGCGGGACCCGTACTGACACTACCCCATCGTCTTCCTCCTCGTCCAGTGATGAAGCGCTCTAAAGCAAATTCTGCTGAAAGGACCACGTTGGATCCGCAATGTCGTCATCATCATCATCAACACAGGTGACTTCGTTGTCCTGACATTCTGCATCCAGGAGCTGCAAGCTACAAGCAAGAGGGACTGCAAGGCTTTGCCGACCGCCCGGGATTTTTGCCGATTGACCAGCTTCCTTCTCCTCCTCTGATGCCATCAGTAACTGGGCGTCAGAGCAGAGAAAATCATCCTCTTTGGCCTCTTGACCTTTTAACATGCCTTCTGACCCCAACCGCATTTTGTCATCAAAGAGGTCTTCAGAAAATGGATTATCCACAGTGGTGGGTACACGAGTTGACATTTGGGCTGCTTCATGTTGGACGGATGCTGATGATGCTGATGACGACATTTGTGGCAGTGACAGGGAGGACGAGGAGGTAAGACTGCTGGATGCAGGTTGCATTAACCACTGAAGAACAGATTGGCGACGCTGTTCGTTACTGAGATTCGCAGGGCCCTGACCCAGCGATGAAAGGCCTGATGGTCCTGGAACTGAAGATCCGCTGGCATGCGTGTTGTCGCCAGCACTGGAAGAAGCACCTTCTCTCGTACCTCTACTTCCATGTCCTACCCCCCTCTTTGCTCGCTTACCACCTGAATTTCGCTCCATGTTCAGAAATATATAAATTTGAGAAGATATTGAAGAGTTTTGGAAAGTCTCTTATTAAAAGATGGCAAATCACAGCTATTCTCAAATCCCTCAAATCAAAACAAAATTACTGGATTCAAATTTAACTGCAAAGTAGATCTATCAACAAAGCTTGACTGACCAAAAGTGAAAAAAAACACCTGTCTGAAATGTATACGGATATTAAAAGGTATTTTTGGCAACTATCAGTACACCTGTGGTGACTACAAAGTTGCTGGATTCAAATTTAACTGCAAAGTAGATCTATCAACAAAGCTTGACTGACCAAAAGTGAAAAAAACACGTATCTGAAATGTATACTGATAATAAAAGGTATTTTTTGGCACCTATCAACCTGTGGTGACTACAAAGTTGCTGGATTCAAATTTAACTGCAAAGTAAACCTATCAACAAAGCTTGACTGACCAAAAGTGAAAAAAACACCTGTCTGAAATGTATACGGATATTAAAAGGTATTTTTGGCACCTATCAGTACACCTGTGGTGACTACAAAGTTGCTGGATTCAAATTTAACTGCAAAGTAGATCTATCAACAAAGCTTGACTGACCAAAAGTGAAAAAAACACGTATCTGAAATGTATACTGATAATAAAAGGTATTTTTTGGCACCTATCAATTCACCTGTGGTGACTACTAAATTGCTGTATTCAAATTTAACTACAAAGTAGCTCTATGAACAAAGCTTGACTGACCAAAAGTGAAAAAAACACCTGTCTGAAATGTATACGGGATAATATAAGGTATTTTTTGGCACCTATCAAGTCACCTCTGGTGACTAGAGATGGGTGAATTTCTCAAAAATTCGTTTCGGTCACTTCGCCGAATTTCCCGACAAAAATAAATTCAGTACGAATTACTTCGGCACGAATCGCGTTAAAAAGCAGCTATTTCCAGGCTGCACAGAGCCTGCAGGTGCTGAGGGAAACCCTTGGGTG
>JAODAL010075411.1:0-14008 GCA_025379985.1 Phyllomedusa bahiana
GGAAAAAGCGTGTGGGATGAGTACATAGGTGAGGGAAGGAGAGAGGAGCTTATGTGGATAAACTTGTCTGAGGGCAAGATAGGGTGGAAAGATAGGAGGCAGATGGCTGCAAGGTAGATAGTAATAGCAAGCATGGTAAATAAGGAGTATTCAAAGAAGTGCAGCAATGTACAAAAATGCGAGATTCCCTTCTCCCTACTGCTCACTTAAAGGCTCAATTCTGGGTAATTCTGAGGTTTACCACTTCTAAATTGCCACTTAGAAATTTGCCACGTGAAATTTGGCCCCCAGACCTCGGTCCACAGACCACAGCTCTGCAACTTATACTCAACTAGGATATTCATCTAAATGGCCTCTATGAATATTACATTTTCTCTGCAGGGGACACTGCAAGAAAAATGCCTGTCTAGTAGAAGCTTCTCCTGACAAAATTGTACTTCGCATGCTGCAACTTCTCCAAGCAGCTCTGAGTTTTGTTGCAACAAGTTTTATCAGGTTTTTAATATAGGTTTAGTTACAAAGGTAAGAAATTAAAATATAGAACGAACTGACAAGAGACGGTTGTCATCCATTTTGTCATATCTGATTAATACTGAGAATATCAGACTGTGCAGGGGCACCTCCTTTTAATGAAAAGCATGTGTTCTAATGATGGATACAGTAAATGGGTGCTGCTAACGCAGTGTGAAAAAAGTCTTGCTGTCATATTTCCTCGGTACAGACTCCAGTGACCCCAGGGGTACATTCAGCCATTTTCTTCATGTTATTACCACTCTTTCGCTTTCATATTTAATATGATGTGGGCCAACCAGTGATGTGCTGTAGTGCACTAGCGGAGAGGACTACAGAGACACAGCAGCTTGAGGTCTTAGCAGGCTTCAGTCATGGCTCAAAGCTTTGGAAATCCAGGTGCCCACAGACAGTTCTTTACACAAGTTATATACTGCAGACAGATAACACAGTTCTCCATACAAGTTAGCTTTAACAGGAAGACAACTTTCACTCTAGATGCACTCCTTATATGTACCTCCACTTTCATATACGCTTCTTTCTCTAGTGCCAACTCCTAAGGTCAGTGGCAGGTCTAAGAACATGTTACTCTAGAAATGCTGTCAACTGGTGAACAGAAACTCATGGTCTATCAGCCTTTATATCAGCCATCCAACAACAGTCTGACTTGTTATTCTCTTCTACTTGTTTCTGTTTATCTCTGTCTCTGTCCATTTCTTCCCCTTCTTATGCGATCTCTCTGTAGTTCTGTGACTATCCTTCATCTTACAGTCCGAGGGTCAATGGCCTAAGACTGTTTCTTCTTTACTGCCGGCAAGTGTGCAAATAACCCTTTATGCTCTAACAATGGGTAACTTCTTAACTCTAACTAGGAAGTGACTCTCTGTAGCCAACTACCAAAACTGAACTTGTTAGCTTAAAATGGCAGGCCCCTTATATTCCTGCAGCCCCTTCCTTCTCCTTCCCAGGGTCAACTGATAATCTCATAACTGACTGTAGGCTATGTGTGTTGCAGATGCTTAAAGCACCAATATCCATTAAAAGTGCTAAATCATTGTCATAAATATCACAGCAACTATACAACAGAAAATATACAAATACACCACTAGTAGGCTGGTCACATACTCTACACTTAAAGGAGGGGTGCTTTAAGTTGGCACTTACTATCACTGTTTAAAACTCAAACACCCCTCTGCACAGTCTAGGCAAAGTATTTTACTGCATGCAGTACTTTAATACTACTGTAACTGTATAAGAAAGTGTATTCAAAGAACTGTGTGTTGGGTAGCCAATAGTGGCCAGGGCATTAATTGTGTTGTGAGCAGTGGTAGCTTCTGCCAGTGGTTTTCAACATTGTGAATATTTTACTGCTAACAAACCTATGAAGCTAAAATGTAACCTTTAATAAATAATCTCTAAAATCGAAAAATACAATAAATAGCAGGTTATATACACTGTGTTCCAAATTATTATTCAAAAAGTGTTTAGGAGTGTTAAGGTAAGAATTTTTTTGGTTGTCAGTTAAACTTATTGATGGTGATGTGTGTCAGGGCTCTTTATATCACTGAAAGCATTTGCAGACACCTGTGCTAATTAGTTTGGCAGGTGTGTCCAATTGAAGGCAAAACTACTTAAGAAGGCTGTCCCACATTATTAAGCAGCCTACATTTTCAGCCAAAATAGGAAAGAAAAAGGATGTATCGGCTGCTGAAAAGCAACAAATTGTGGAGTGTTTAGGTCAAGGCATGACTACAATCAACATTGCCAAGACACTTCATCGTGATCATCACACAATCAAAAAGTATGTAGCTGATTCACAGCACACACGTGTGCTTGCTGATAATGGAAAATTGAGGACTCTTTCCAACAGGCAATTACATCATGTTAAAAGAGCAGCTGCTAAAATGCCTTGTCATAGCAGCAGACAAGTTTTTGAAGCTGCTGGTGCCTCCATCGTCCCCCGAACAACAAGATGCAGGGTCCTTCAGAGGTTTACAGCTGTGCGTAAGCAATCCCGTGGACCTCCTCTATCCACTGCACACAAGCAGAAACGGCTCCAGTGGGACAAACAATACATGAAGACTGACTTCAAAACTGTTTTGTTCACCGATGAGTGCCATGCAACGCTCGATGGTCCAGATGGATGGAGTGGAGGATGGCTGGTTGATGGACAACCCCCTGCAAACACGGCTACGGCGCCAACAAGGAGGAGGTGGAGTAATGTTTTGGGCTGGAATCATGGGAAGAGAGATTGTCGGCCCCTTTAGGATCCCTGAAGGTGTAAAGATGAACTCCATAATGAATGTGGAGTTTCTCAAACAGCACTTCCTGCCATGGTTCAAGAAGAAGAACCGTGCATTCCGCAGCAAGATCATTTTCATGCATGATAATGCACCGTCTCATGCTGCAAATAACACATCTACATCTCTGGCTGCTATGGGCATAAAAGGGGACAAACTTATGGTGTGGCCCCCATGCCCCCCTGACCTCAACCCCATTGAGAACCTCTGGAGCATCATCAAAAGGAGTGTCTATGATGA
The DNA here is from genome assembly GCA_025379985.1 of Phyllomedusa bahiana. Lineage (NCBI taxonomy): Eukaryota > Metazoa > Chordata > Amphibia > Anura > Hylidae > Phyllomedusa > Phyllomedusa bahiana. The sequence continues at coordinate 3,051 of JAODAL010075411.1, forward strand.
CGGGAGGCAGTTCACATCTAAGCAACAGCTCTGGGAGGGTATTTTTCCTCATCCAAAAAAATTTAAAAGCAAAAAAACCATCCAAAACCTGAAAAAATTCAATGGACGAAGCGTTCAGAAGCTCATTTCGAACAAGGGGCCCCTATTTTGCAATGAAAACATCCCCTCGAATAAAGTTTTGACTTAAAAACCCTTTTTAATTTCAGTTTGTAATAACCTGCTAATGTTTAAATTTAAAAAAATGAAAATTTTTTTTTCTTTTATAAAAAAAAAAAAGGGTTTGGGAAAACCTGGTGCAAAAATTTTTCAGAAATTGCATTTTGAGTTTTTTTTTTTAAAATAAACGGGTTATCATAGGCAGTTTGTTAAAAAACCCTTTTAAAAATTTATACTCAAAAGTTGATGACGGGGAAAATTTAAGACTGCAATTATATAGGAAATTTTTTGGAAAATAAGAGAAAATATTATATATAATAGTGTATATGTAACTATACCAAACTGCTGAAAAAACAGGGTGCTATACAGGGAACATAGACTAACACGAAAACCAAATTTTGGGCCCAAATACAGTCCCCTGACAGAAGTTTTTTTGTCCTTTTTCCAAATTTTTTGGGAAAACCCAAAACGCTTAAAAACCGTTCCTTACATGATCAAAAATTTTCCCCCAATTTGAAGCTAATTTATTTTCGTTAAAAAAAACCCTTTTTGGGAGGGTTTTCCCTTTCATTTTTGAGTCATTCCTAAAACTAAGGGATGAATTTTAAGTCGGGTTTAAAAACCCTTTGGTTTCCAAAACCCTTAAATGGGGGACAAAAACTTCTGCGGGGACTTTTACAGTATTTTTTCCCTAAAGTGCCTCTACCTAGCGTGTGGAGGAACCACTCCAAGAAGGGAGCCCCCACTGAACTAAAACCTTTAACTCTTTAAAAGGGGTCATTCCAATCAAGGGGATAAAAATTTATAAATTTTTTTTTTTTACCGATGTCCTTAGTTTTTTTTAAAATTTTTTGAAACAATTTAAGTTAATTAAAAATTTTAAAATTTTTGGAATTTTTTACTTAAAACAGTAAATTTTTTACAGACTTCTAAATTTTTGAAAAAAGCGCACATTTTGGTCTGGTATGACTTTACATTTTTATCATATCCGGGCTAAATTAAGATTTTAAAAAGGGGGGAGAGGGTTTTCGTTTTTTTTCCCGAAAAGGAACCGGGTTTCTTTGTTTTGTAACAAGCTATGTTTTTTTACTTTGTTTTGGAGAAATCAAATTAAAAATTTGCGCAATTTTTGGGGGAAAAAACCCATGTTTTTAAAATTTTAAAAAAAAAGAAAGTGCTTACTTGTGTTCTTTGGTTGTATTTTTACAGGGATTCAAAATTTTGGGGCATCAAAATTTTTTATTTTTTAAGCTTTGAATTCCCTATGATTTTATGTTTTTGTGGTTTCTTCCTTTTTTTTTTTCAAAGGACAACTTATTTTAATTCAACTTTTTTTGCAACAATAAAAAACACAAAAAAAAAAAATACTGTAAGTGCCAGAATAAATACATCTTAATTTATCCTAAAACAAAATTGCTCGGCAAAAAAAATTTCCAAAACCCAAATTTATTTTAACAAACCCCAAAAAAAAAAGGTGATCAAATCCTTTAAGTGGATTTTCTAAATAGCCCCATCCTAATTAAAAATGGGTTAAAAAAAAAGATTAAAAGACCAAAATTTTTAACACCTATTTTTACATTAACAAATTTTTTTTTTTTAATTATTTTCAAAACATGGGCATTTATTTAAGTGTTTAAAAAGAAAAAGTACAGTAGTTAAATCCCGTTCATAAAAATGAAAAATAACAAAAAAATAGTAATTTTTTTAAATGGCCTTTTTTACCATCAAATTTTTCCCCTTTAGTGGGTGAAAAAAGTAATCTTTTCCAACCCCAAAAAAATTTTTTTTTTTTTTTTTCTAGCAATGGCCCTTTCATTTTGTGTCAAACGGGGAGTACGGGCCCTTTTACGGTGTTTTGGGTCCACCTAGTTAAAAATCTGATTTTTTTTAACTTTTAAAAAAGTCTGGTTTTTCCCTTGGGATACACCAAAGGGGTGGCGCTGGAAACCCGAAGGGGTTCAAAAAAAATTTCTCCTTTCCCTTTTTTAAAAAAAAAAAATTTTCCCCCCCTTATTCCCTTTGGAAAAGTAAACAGGTAAAAGCCAAAAAAACCCCCCTCCAAAGCCCCAAAACCAAAACAAAAAACAAAAAATTTTTTTGTTAAAACAACCAAAAGAACCCCCCCCTTTTTTAGGGTCCTTTTGTGGTAAAGGGAAAGGGGGGAACCTTTTTCTTTTTTTGTTTTTGGTTTTCCCCCAAGAGGGGGGAAACATGTTCAAGGGGGACCCTGGGGAAAAAGGCCTTTTTTTTAAGTTTTTGGGCTTTAGAGTATGTTCACACGGACAGACCAATGGGAAAAAACGCAGGGGGCGATTTTCTCTTTTGAATGTCGCTACGTGTTTCTCATTGCCGGCAGTGTTTTACACAAACTGCTAATTGTTAGATGCGTCTCTGGGTCCGTTCAGATGGACCCAGAGACGCATCAGAAAAGTGGATGTTCACATGGACACAAGATGTTGTGTGAACATACCCTTACTTCCTCACTCTGCGGTGGGCAGATACTTCACATGATTGACAGAGCTGGCCTGTCATCTGCACTGCATTCACTGTCTACCTCTGTTCATTCTCAGGTTGAGCCCGAACAAAACTTTATCCTCTTCCCTTTTCTGCTTCTAAGCTTTTAACATAAAAAAAGTAATACAATTATATCTAAAAATCATGGATTATTTGGTAAATATAGACCCCACACTTTTAGACAGAAGCTGAACAGATCTGAATTCAAGATTTTCAAATTGATACTGAAATTGTTATATTTTTAAATATGATCCCATCGCGATCCCAACTTAAATTTTGGTACAGATGTGGCTAGGAGCATAGCAGGCACATGTGCATTTTTGGAAATTTTTAAATTAAACGGTTTTTTTTTCAGAAATGCATTTTAAAATATTGTGTTTACGTTCACATGGGTAAAAATATTAACAAAGATACTCTTGTGACATAAATGGTGAAAGCCCGTACAGTTCTGAGTAGAATGGTGTTTATTTTGTTTCTCTATCTTTTTTCTAGCCTGAGTTATGAGGAGAAATGTAAAGGCAGGCAACACCGAAATTCACACTTTTTCCGAACTTTGAAAATCAATTAAAATAGAAAAAAATTCTACAATTTTTTTTCTTCACATTTTGAATTCTCTGAGGGTATAAAAAGGAAGAAGTTGAGGGAGTTGGTAATGAGGTGCTATTATCTCACGCAGACATATTGAAAACTAAAGAGAAAAAGAAAAAAGAAGGGTTCACCTTCATGACTGTATATAATAGGCATACTAACCTTATTAGGAAAACAATAAATAGGAATTGGAAGCTTTTACAGTCTGATCCAAAGTTTGGAACACTATTCAGAGAGTTCCCAAAGTGGGTATACCGAAAAGGCAAAACTATTGGACAGCGTTTAATTTCTGCTGACATACTTAAAAATACTACCAATAATGACACACAAACCATTCTTGCACCGGTTAAAAGTGGCACTTTTGCATGTCGCAGATGTCAACATTGTTCAGCCATCATAAAAGGAGATCAAATATGTCATCCCATGAAAGGCTATTCTATTCCTTTAAAAGGGTTTCATACGTGTGATAGCCAGGGGGTTGTTTATATGCTTAAATGCCCTGTGGTAAAGTGTATGTTGGCCAAACAAGTAGAGCTATGAAAATTAGACTCAATGAACATAAATCAATGATTAAACAGTTTATTGCAAAAAAGAGCGATTGCTCAAAAGTAAAAGAGGAAGAAAAAAAGGGTTATGGTGAAACATCAGTAGCCCGCCACTTTGCAAAAGAAAAACATATGTTATCGGAATTACGTTGGTGTATTTTAGAAAGTGTCAAAAGTCAGGAAAGTTGGCAGTTAAAAAGAAAACTCCTTCAAAGAGAGGCTTTTTGGATCCATCGCCTAGATGCGATGGCTCCAAAGGGCATCAATAAGACACTTAGGGTGACATGTTTGAATCTCGCCGCATCGGAGCGCCCCTTTCCGCCAGTTTTCCGGCGAAATCTGCGCCTGATTTATGTCGGCGCTCGGGCGCGCTCATACATACCATGTAAAGTCCGCCTCGCCAGTGTGTGAGGCGCATTGCGGGGACTTGGGCGCAGTGCGGGACTGCGCCTAAGATTCGCCGCCCGAGGTAGTGGCTATACATGCCCGGGGGAAAAGTTCACCGCGCCTCGCCAGTGTGTGGGGCGCAGTGCAGGACTTAGGCGCAGTGCGGGACTGCACCTAACATGTATTCCGATTCGAGACAGGCTGGAAAACAGCGAGAAATCATTAAAGATGTCCGTGCGGAGTATGAATAAAAAAATCGCCTTTATAAAGGCGTCAAACATTCTCTGAAAAAGAGCTGACACCTACTAAAAAAATACATAAATACAATCACTTTCCAAAAATCTATAACGGCGATACATCGGTAATTTGGATATTGGAAATTTCCGGGAAATACAGTAATTCAAATTCTGTAAGCTCTTCTCATTGGTCGGCAGAAAGCAGCCAATCAGAATAGGAGCAACAGTGAACCATTATAGCCTATGAAGAACTATTGACCAATCAAAATCAAAGGCGGGACAGTTCAAAATACAGTAAAAATGCAGAAAAGAGCTGATTGGTTGAGCTAGCGGGGGCTTGGCTATTCCGGCCAATCAGAGCGCGAGCTACTTGTCCCATTATAGTCTATGAAGAGATCGGGGCAATGAAATCTCGGCTCTCAGCGCCGTGTGGCATGGAGTATGATTAAAATAATCATTTTTATCAAGTGTAAAATATTATCTGAAAAAGAGCTAAAACCTTCTAAAAACATAAATCAATTAAATCCCGAACACCGCATTTGTCGCCGAGACCGGCGCTACATAAGGAATTGGGTTATAGAGAAAATTCCGGGAAATAACCCGTAATTCAAATTGTTTAAGCTCTTCTCATTGGTGGGCATAAACCACCAATCAAATGGGAGCGACAGGGGCCCATTCAAAACCTAGGAGGAGTATTGACCAAATCAGAAAAGACGAGGGGAACCCATTATAACTATGGGAAATTTGCCCAAAACATATTCAAAGGTGGGAAGTTAAAAACACGAAAAATGAGAAAAGACGATTAATTGAGCTAGCGGGGCTTGGCTATCCCGACCAATCAGGCCGAGCACTTTCTCATAGGGTTTATGGGGGAAAAGAAAAGCAGAGCGAGCTCGTTTGTGATTGGGGTTAAAAGAGGCCGTTTTTGGACCAATGGAGAGCGGCGACCCTTTATGGGTTTTCTAATGCAATCTGGAATTAAACTGTACATGGGCCCAAATCAATGATAAAATACAGAAATTGAAACCCATGTTTTATAAAAAATGATCGAAATAGGGGGGAACGAAAAAAAAATATTAATTTAAAAAAATCATTTTATTTCTTATTTTCGTTTGCCCCCAAGAAACAATATTTTGGGTTTTAAAAAAAAAATAAAGAAATAAAAATGATTTTATTGAATTTAAATTTTTTTTTTCTTTACCCCCAAATTATTGAAACCAATTTTTTATAAAAAACATCGGTACAAAATTCGGGTGTCTTTATGTGTTTCCCGGGCCCGACAGTTTTTTTCCAAATTGCATTAGAAAAACCCCTAAATGGTCCCGGAACGCTCTCCCCTTGGGCCAAAAAAACCCTGCCCCTTTTAACTTAAACCAATAAAAAACAAGCTCACTCTGCATTTCTTTTTCCCCCTAGAACCCATGAGAAAAAATAGTTTCGCGCTCTGATTTGGCCCGGGGTAGCCCCAACCCCCGCAAACTTTAACCAAACACCTTTTTTTTTCTGCAATTTTTAACTGGTTTTTTAACTGTCCCCCAATTCCCCTTTAATATAATTTTGGTTTAATATTTCTCCCCTAGGGTTTTAAAGGGCCCTGCCCCGTTTTTTATTCTGAAAATTGGGCAAAACTCCTCCATATTAGAATGGGCCACAGTCCGCTCCTATTTTGATTTTGGGTGGGTTTTTTGCCCACCAATGAGGAAAAAGGGTTAAAAAAATTTTAATTTTTTTTATTTCCCGGGAATTCTCATAAAACCCCAAATTTCCCTTTTTGCAGCGCCGGTCTCGTGACAAATGCGTTGTTCGGGATTTAATAAAATTTTATTTTAAAAGAAGGTTAAAAGCGCTTTTTTCCCAAAATTTTTTTTACACTTAATAAAAATGAATTTTTTTTTTAATCATACCCAGCCGCACAGCGCTGAAACGCCGAATTTCATTGCCCCGATTTTTCCCCCATAGACTACAATGGGGGACAAAAAAAGCCGCGCTCTGATTTGGCCCAAATAGCCAAGCCCCCCCCCTACTCAACCCAAACACTCTTTTTTGCCTTTTTACTGTAAATTTTTAACGGCCCGCCCTTTTTTATTTGATTGGGTTTTTAAATTCTCCATAGGGTTTTAATTGGGCCCCCTTTTTCGCTTTCCCATTCCGGGGTTGGGCCAGGGTTGCCAAACCCCCGCTAAAACTCAACCAATCAGCTCTTTTTTTTTGGCCTTTTTTAAAAATTTTTTTTGAACGGGCCCCCTTTTATTTTGGGTTGGTCAAAAATTTCTCCTTTCCCATAAAAGGTTCAAATGTTGCTCCTATTCTGGGTTGGCTGGTTTCTGCCGGGGCCAATGGGGAAAAAATCTTTCAGAAAATTTTAATTTCTTATTTCCCCGGGAATTTTCCAATAACCGGAAATTTCCTTTAAGTTTGCCCCCGGTTTTAGATTTTTGGAAAGTGGGTTTTTTTTTTTATTTTTTTTATTTTTTTTTTTTTTTAAGGTTTTAACCCTTTTTTCCCGGGTAGTTTTTACACCTAATAAAAAGGGAATTTTTTTGGGAATCCACATGGGAAACCGGAAGCCCAGATTTCTTTTGCATCTTCTAAATTGTTTCCTTATGTTACGATCTTTCCCCTTCCACCCCGCCCTCCGCCGGGTCATTTAGACCAGAATTTAACCAAATCGCATGTCGAGCTGGCCCCTCGCTTTCAATGTGCCGCACCCCTTTTCCGGGCTCGCGATCGTACAGCCTCGGGGTTTTTCGAGCGCAAAACCCCCCTTCCCCCCCCCGGAAACCCCCACACTGCGCCCCCAAAACCCCCGCAACCCCCGCACCGCAACCCATTGCACGGGCCCCCTTTATGTGAAACGCAGCCAAAAGTGGCGAACGCTGCCCCCCCAACATCGCATCCCTGTGGGCCCCCCAGCGGGGTTCCCGGGGGGGGGTTTGGGGGGGGGGGGGGGTGGGGGCAGGTTTCGCCGAAAACAGGCCTAAATTTCCGTTTCTTTCCTTCGCCCCTTTGTTTTTCAAAGCTTTCCCTTTTAATGATTTTAAAGGTTTTTTACTGTTTTTTTTTTTTTCATGTTTTTTTTAGGATTAAAACATGGTTTACTATTTGCCCTATATAGGGTCCTTTCCTGATCTTTGTAGACTTGCATGAGGGAAAAGGGGAGGAGTCTCCGAAAACTCCGGGTGCGTGCTACATGCAAAAAACACTTTCTGGGGCCCCGGTTTTCCTGGCTCCCGGGTGGAAAGCCCCCTGCCCCGGGGCTAAAATGGACCCTTTTGAGGTACCTACAAGGAAATGAAAAGGTTTTCTACTAAAAGACTAAAACACTAAGTTTCCCCCCTTTTTTATTTATACATGTGATAATTTTTTTTGGGGATTAAATTTCGTTTTAAAAAGGTCACAAAAAAAAAACCCAAAAAATTTTAAAAATTTTTGGGCCCCTGCATTGTTGGGGTTTGGGCTTTAAAATGCAGGGTTTTAGCCTGCTATGGGGCCTTGATTTAATTTCGGGGGTTACGGTAAAATTTGGGAAATTTCCTTTAAATACATTTTTATAATTCCCCGACAAAAACCCCATTACCAAAAAACAAAAAACTCAAAAAAATTTTTAAAAAAATAGAGGTAAAAATCTTTGGGTTCCTTAAAAGGAATGACCCTACAAAAGTTAGATAGTCCCACTTTACAAAAGTTATGTCACCCGAACCTAAGACAAAGGACCCCCCCTTAAAATGAGACGACCCCAAAGGGTTATGCAATTAGTTAGTAGATAATATTGCAGAGCCCAGTAAATAATACAACACAGCCCGATGCGTTTCACAAAAGATCATCAGGGGTGATAAAAAAAGACCAAAGAATACATTAAATATCTGATGTTATGGGAATGTGTGGTTGGCATGTGACAGCTGCAGTCAATCAGTTGCTTCAGCATCACGGTTTTTTTCCCTTGACATCACTACAGGGAAATAAAATGGTGGTAGGCATTTGATTCAAGAAATGGCACCTTACCACCAAAGCCGTTTCGGGAAATGTACCAAACAAACAGAAAGTTAACAGTCACCGGGGGTCACCACTACCAACTTCAGAGCAGAAATGGTGGTGATTATAAAGGTAGAGGGGTTTTTTTTATTTCTTTTGCACAGTCAAGCCTAAGAGGTTTGTTGGAATTCAAAGGGCTGTGTTCACAGGGCTTATTAAACCCGAATTGCGGGGGGATCCCCCCGCAATATGGGTTTAATAAGGGGGGGGGCCAGGGGGCGGGGGGGGCTGCCCCCCGCCCTAGACAATGCATTATTTACGGCGCGTACGCGCCGTAAATAATGTGCATGTCACTTTTTTCCCCGCGGCGGATTCGCCGATGGGGGGGAGCGATGGGAAACCATAGTTCTCTATGAGAACTGTGGGTTACCGAATGACAGGGACAGATTGGAGCCGTACTGAAGCCAAATCCGGCCCCGCATACGGCTCCCAAACCGGGGGCCAAAATAAGGTTGAACGGCCCCTTACTGATTCACTGTAGCTTTATAAATATTGCAATCCTATTCAGAAGTATTTATTCAATATACTGTGTGAGGATAAAGTCTCATCAAAGTGAGTCGCCCCCTCTTCAGCCCTAATTAATACAGTTTTAACCCATTTTTTTGTAGGGCCCATAAAAGTGCCCATTCTTTCCAAGTACCCATAATTTCCAGTATATTTTAAGGGGGAACCCTACAGGTGTTTATGCACTGTACTGAGATCGGGATTGATAAGAGAGTGGCTCTGGTAAAATGGTTACTGTATATGATTTGGAACAGGATTTCTGAGCAAGAAGCAGATAAAAATAAACTAAACTGAAAGTAAAAACTATGTCTGTTACACACATCAAGGAAGAATGCCAATCACTGTTGTGGGGGGGGTGCAGGACCCCAAACGTTCTAAAATCCTCACTATTTTATCTGCTTTCTATTCAGAAATCCTGCTCCAAACCACAGAGCTCAACTTCTCTCCATCACATCCCTCGTTCACATAGGGTAATATAAACCACCTGACAGGTTCTCTTTAACTATTTCTCATAGTGTCATCTACAGTTCCAAATCCTTTGGCTACATGCTGTCAGGTCAACAATGACACAAATCAGAAGATACGCATACTGTAGGTATTGCACTGTTTCTGCTGACAGATGTAATAGACATGAGGGGATGGGACCACCCCCCTACAAGTAGAGCATATTTATACATATACCAGGGAAAAAAGTATTAATGTGATTAGGGAAACACGATAAAAACCCTTTTTTTGGGAATGCAGTTGCTTTAAAAGGGTAGTTTTTGGGAAATCCTCTTCTCTGGCCGCTTGCTTGCTGTGATTTGGCTCTTCCACTCTTCCATAGAAGATCACATATAGAGAAGAGAATGTCCCGAAACTGTACTACCCCATTAAGACTTGATCCTAACAACGTTTCCCTTTTCTATTTCCCTCCCCTTTTCCCCTACCCAGTCCCTTCCCCCAAAGAAGACACCCAGACCCAGGTTTTGGTTTAAATTGGCCACACGCCATTTTATTTAAAGACAAATCATAACAAATATATTCAAATAGAATAACCAAAATACCCCTTTGCCCAAACCCATACCCCAAAACCTTTCCCGCACTTTTCCCAAACCATCCTGAGAACCAAATTGGGGTTTAGGTCCTTTAAACCATGAGAAAAACCAAAGAAACCCAAAACCCGGCGAACATTTTCCCCTTTTCACCGTAGTTTTTTTAAACCCCCCAAACCCTTACCCCTGGCTTTAGGGGAAACCCAAAACCCACCTCGGGGGGGCTAACCATTCAGTAACCTGCTTCCCCAAAGGACGCTGCCCGTGGAGCCCGAAACCCTTCCCCCAGACCGGTCCCCACCCAAAAAACTGGTAACCAAGCTTGAGCCCCGACCTTCCCCCCCCAAAATTTTTCCCCACCCTTTTCCCAAAGGGCCCCTTTTCACTACCCCCATGTTTGAAGTGGGTCCACTGGGCCACCGCAAGCGATGGTGGGAAGCCCCGCCAGGAACGGAAAACTAAAATAGGTCCCCAGTTTTCACCAAACCCGCCGCAAAGCTGGAGGACTTTTCCTGCGGGGGGAGTCTACCAGGTTTGTCCCCCCTGACCCCCCTTTTACTTTCTTTCGGGGGCCAGCCGAGGGGATACACGGGGCAAAATCGTCAGGCAGGGGGCCCATCGGGACAGGCAGAAAAAAAGGGCATCCCCCACAGGTTTTGTGTCGTGGGCAGCTCAAAGGGCCAAAAAGGGGGGCGGGGAAGGGAAACGTGGTCCCAAAAACGGGAAGCTAAAGGTAAATGAACAAATAAATCAGGGAACAAAAGGCTTAAAAAACCCCTTTCCCTAAAGGCAACAAAAACACTAAAGATTTCCCGGGAACGAAAGCCAGGAAGGGGAGGGTTTAAATAAAGGGGAATGACCGGGAATAGCCAATTACCCCGGGACACCCCGGCCCTTTAAATCTCATAGTGCCCGGGGCGCCGCGCCGCCCCTTTGAAGGGGGGACGCGCGGCCCCGTAGGC
>JAODAL010075412.1:0-14007 GCA_025379985.1 Phyllomedusa bahiana
TCCTGAACTCCCCCTTACATATAATTCTAGGACCTTTAAAACAGCGGGATGCAGAGAGTAGATGTCCACTCTCCTATCCTGATTTACCAGATATTTCCCCATAAAATAACAATTCAACTAATAACTCTGCACTATGTGGTTCTTCAATTATTTCTCCTGGAAATGTGTAAATACAATGACAACTGGGTGTTAATTTAATTTTATAAGGTGTGTCCCAAAATATTCTGACACTGCCGATTGGACAACGTCAGACTGTGTAGGGATATATCCTATTGACAGCAAATAGTCAACCCACTTATCTATGGTCACACCCAGTTGTCTGTTTATTCATACATTTCCTTGAGGAATTACAGAGGGACGACACCACACAGGAGTCTAAGCTCTGCAACCTCATTTACTCTATCAATGATGATAGGCGACAGAAAATAAATGGGTTGGATATTTTTATATGAGTGATTGAATGAATGAATAATTAAGTGGGCGGATATTTGGTGGATAGATACATGAGGCGACAGGTATGAACGGGGCTGCCCCAGTAGTATGGCGCCTTTTCAGTCTGAAAACTGGCACATCCCTGTTCGCTCTATTTTTAACCATGCGCACTCCAATATCAGGTGCATTACAGAGCACCCGCGGCTCTTTGTAATGCGCCTGAGATCGGGGGGCGCGCTGGAGGCGTCACACTACAACCGTATGAAGCTACACATTTATGACTTTTGAACGGCAAATCCAGGCGCATTACTGCTTTAAAAGTGGTTTACCTGACTCTGAATTGTCGCTTTGTAGCCAGAAAGTGCTAAATCTATGACCCGCAGTAGAACAGGTTCATAGATTCAGGCGCTTTCTACACTACAAAAAAAATGGCGCCTGAGCTCCAAAAATCATACATGTCGCCCATGATTTTTTAGACAGACTGATAGGTAGATGGACAGGTGGAGGAGATGGTTTGGTGATAGGAGAGAGTTGATCAGGTAGAGGAATGAATGGACGGCGACTGACGGACTCAGATTATTACATAAAAGGAAGGTCCAACATTTATGAAATAACGAAAGGAGATGAAGACAGAGAAGCCCAGACACAGGAAAAGGACACAGTAGGAGCCTAAGACACAGCGCACTTACCTGCCACCACTAAGGCCTCATTCACACGGCTTATTTCGCCACGGATTTGCCGACGGATTGACGATCGTCAATCCGTCGGCAAATCAGTCAGAAATAAGTAACAGCCTATTTTCTATTGATTTTAATAGAAAATACGGCTCGGGCGTTTTACAATGGGCGCGGGATTTCCGTGCGGGGTTGCCGGGCCCGGATTGACGACGGGGAAAACCGGACGGAAAAAAAAATGTGCATGTCAATTTTTTACGGGGATTTTCCCCCCTACAATGATTTTGGGTGGTGAATCCGTCGGGAAAAACAAATTTTTAAAAAGTGCAAAACTTTGTGGGGCCTTTTTTGCAACTGATTTTAAAATTTATTTCAGAAAAATATTTACGACGGCAATCCGAAAGTAAATTTCGTTTTTGAAATAACCGTGGTGAACATAGGGCCCAACTTTTTAGCCTCAAAAAATTCTCAGCTCTGCGGCTCCCTTAAAAAAGGGGATGTGATGTTTTTAAGGAAATGGGCCGGGGGGGTTGAAATCAGATCATATTTTTTACTTTAGCGGTAAAAACTAATTTTATGTAGAGGAGCTGTCAGCTGGATTTTCATAAATGGGCGGGGCTAAAAGCCAGATCATTCCCTTACTACAGGGGCAGTTGGGGTTTGGGTGGTGGATGGATTTGGGGGTGGAGGATTGATAGATAAGAGAAAGTTTTCCGAATAAATGGATAGTTAGCTGAAAAGGAAATAAAAAGGAACAATAAATCATTAAAATTTTTGTGCCCTATGTTCTCCAGTGAATTTCTTTTAATTTTAATATATCTCACCTGATAAAACAATGGGGGGGGGCTAAAATTGCCCCCAGTAAAAATTTTGTCTGACAAGCCCCAGGAAGTGAGGGAGCTTCATTTTGGCCATAGTTATAAGGGCTGAATAAAAAAAAGGGGTTCACTCATTTTTGGGGTTTATCAGAAATTTAAAAAGTAAATGTTTTGTTTTAAAAACCAACACTTTTAATAAAAGGAAAACTCTGCCCGAAGGGAAATATCAAATCAAGAAAAGCAAAAACATGAGGGTCCCCGGGTTTTAGGGAAAATGGGGATAACTTTTGACAATTTTTGTTTCTGTAACCCCCCTATGGGAAAACACAGAGGGAAAAGTTCCCAACCCCTTTTCCCTTTTCTTAGTTAATTTTTTTTCCCTTACCACCCCCCAAGAGAAAAAACTGTTTTATTTTTTTTTTATAAAACATAGCCATAATAGGGCTTGCCCTTAAAAAGTTGTTTTTTTTTTGGGTTTGTTTTAAATTAGTCATGTTTGACCAGCTCTTTAAACCCTTCTTGGGGTGTCCCATTTGTTCGATTTTTTTTAAAAGGGGTTCCGTTGGGGAAAGGTTTGGTTTTTGGGTCGGGTTTCCCCTGGGTTATGCATAGGATTTTGTAGGGTTTTAAAGGGGAGGTTTTTCTCGCCCAATGTTTGGGGTTTTTAAATTTAAAAGTTCTTTAAAAAAAAAGCATTTTGCAATTTAAAAATGCTTTACAAATGCCTATAATTTTGGGTTTTACCCCCGGTATTTGGAGTGCATCAGCCCCTGAAATCACAAATAGCAGCAGACCGTATTTTAGTACTCACTGGCTGTAAATTTCTGATAAATCATCACCTTCTAAATTTAACAGGTCAAAAGCACAAAAGCCCTCCAGCACAGTTTTTGCTTTCTTAGGGAAAGGGAGGGGGGGGGGTTGGGCCCTTCTGTGTCTGTGGGTTTTAACCCTGGGGTGTGCCGCCCCTCCTGCTTCTCCCACAGATTGGGGAGAAAAGAGGTGGGGCTGATCTGTGGGTCAGACGATGTGCAGCAGTGAATTGTGTTACTTTTAATCATGATGTGTTGGAGCTCTGACAAATACTAATAGAACAAAATTCGGGGGGGGCCATGTGAACGGCCCCCCCCCGCTATGACAATCCCCCCCTTTTCTGCTATATTTTGTGACACATGGTGATTATAGTAACACACTTCACAGCCGCCCCGGTCCCGTTCTGACAGGGGTTTTTTTGTTGTTGCTTGAGAAGTCCCCGGAATTTTTATTGCTAAGCAGGGGGGAAAAGGGAAAACTTGCATCCCCCCTGCTCCCGTATTTTGCATACACAAACTTCACAGACCTCTGGCTCCACAATAAAAGATCGCCCCCTCCCGGGTGTTCCTAGTCTGTGGAGTGACAGTGCCCGCTGATCCAGCATTTTTGAGCAGCCCTGCAGCCCCGGCAAGGGAAAACAAAAGGGGGTTTAAAAAATTTTGGCAAACAAACCCCCTCTTTCCCCCCCTCCTGCTGTTTAGAAGTTACGCAGTTGGAGGGGGGGGCGGGCTTGTGTTGGGGGGGGGAGTGGGAAGGGGGGAAGAAAAAGGGGAGACAAGAAGCACCCCCTGAATTCAGTGTGTCTGGGAGCCTAGGCTTTTGAAGTAGGCTGGGAAACCTGTTTAAAGAAAACAACTCCTTTTTAATGTTGAAAGGGGGTTTATGGGGGAGCTGTTTTCCCCGTATTTTTTGTATTACTCTGCAGGGATTGGAACAAGGGGTACCAAAAAAATTATTGTTTTTGTTTTTGTGCGTGGGCTTGCGGCTTTATAGTTCTTAAAGCCAACCCCTGGAGTCTTTGGGCTAAAAAAGGGCTCCCTTTATTTTTAAAAAAGTAAAATTTATTTATTAAAATTAAGTTTTCATTATTTCCATTTTCTATATTGTTGTATTGGTCATGGTGTGGAGGTATTTTTCAGTGACTATATGGTGGTGATATGAGGTCATGGTGTTGAGGTATTATTCATTCACTATGTGGTGGTAATATGTGGACATGGTGCAAAGGTATTATTCAGTCACTATGTGGTAGTGATATGTGGTCATGGTGTTGAGGTATTATTGAGTCACTAGGATGTGGTTGTGAGAGGTAGTAATAGTGGGGAGGTATTCAGTCACTATGTGTAGGTGATATGAGGTCATGGTGTTACAGTATTATTTAGTCACTATGTGCTGGTAATATGTGGTCATGATGTTGAGGTATTATTCAGTCACTATGTGGTGGTGATATGAGGTCATGGTATTGTGGTATTATTCAGTTACTGTGGTTATATCTGGTCATGGTATAGTGGTATTATTTAGTCACTGTGTGGTGGTAACATCGGGTCATAATGTGGTTGTATTATTTGATCTTTGTATAGTGGTATCATTATTAGTCTTGGTTTTGTCAGTAACAATATGGTGATATTTACCCCCTGTATAGCGGTATTATGTGGTCACTGTATGACCATTATATAGTGGTATCATCCATAGAATATTTTCTCACAGCGATTTGTATGTATTTATGTACATAGAATATATTACTTTATATAAATACATCTTTATAGACCCCAGTAACACCGCTGTTGTGTCAGCACTGGTCTGCTGGAGGAGGCATGAATCTTTTTAGGTGAGGTGTGGTTACAAATATGTCCTACTGGGATGTCATTTTCTTGGGTGTGTTTAGAGGCATGTCCTGGTGTAATGTCATTTATTTGGGTAAGGTTGTAGACATGGCCTGAAGTGTCACTCTTTGCCCTCTCTAAAAGTTGGGAGGTATGTTTACAGGGGTTGTTTTTGTTTCAATTAGCTTAAAGGGGTGTTCTCATCATGCTGTTAAGTTCACAGGCAGCTTCAGGCTCTCACTTGCTGCTCAAGCTGTGGGTGGTTCTACAGCAGGGATTGGCATTTCAGATCTGCTATTCCTAGCTAAGCCTGATAGAGGGACGTTGCTGATGGAAGGGCTGCCATCAGTCATCTATTCATCGTTTCAGGGCTCCATACAGCCAAATCAAATGGGGCCCCCCGATTACTAGTTCCTATTTTTTAACATATTACTGGGCCTCTTTTTTGATTAGGGACCCTGAGAGGAGTACTGCCGTATTGACACCCCTGGCAGAGCTGAAGGTGATGGAGCTCTAAAGGGTTAAAGGGGCATTCCGGGATTTAAGAATGCTCCTTGGTCTACCGGGGCATAATAAAGAATAGAAGATATGAATCACACTTCTTGTACCTCCTGAGCCTCCCAATGTCCAATCCATTCATCTAGGAAGTAAGCAGTGAATTTTCATTGTTCATGTGAGAGATGCAGCCAATCACAGGCCACAACGTCATGTGTATGTGGCCGCTCAGGCCTGTGATTGGCTGCATCTATCAGGTGAACAATGTCAGTTCACTGCTTTAGCAGAGGTGACGGGATGGCTGCTGGGGCTGTATAGAAGCGTCTGGGAGGTAAAGATGAGTCTTATCTTCTATTGTTCGTCATGCCCCGACAGTTCATCAGTAACATACATAAGCAGGCTCCTGTGCTGTTGACAAGACACAGCAGGGGGTGACATCACCATGGTCGGCCAGGGCTGCTGGAGCAATGACCTAAGTGCAACAGATTTATAAAGTGTAACAGGAATAGCTGGGGACAGCAGAGCTGAAGGGTCAGTCACTGCTATAGACCTGAACACTGCCTGAACAGCATGTGTGATTCTTAGGCCCCGTTCACACGGCTTATTCCCGACGGATTTGTGCGCCGTATTGAGCGCACAAATCCGCCGTGAATACGGGGCGGGAACGGGGCGGGCCGGAGCGCGGCGGGGGCGCCGCTCCCCGGCCTCATAGACAATGCATTGTTTACGGCGCGTACGCGCCGTAAATAATGTGCATGTCACTTTCTCCCCCCGCGGCGGATTTGCCGAGCGGGGAGGAGCGACGGAATCCACTGTTCTCTATGAGAGCAGTGGATTACCATAATGACTCCGACGGATTGGCGCCGTATTGAAGCGCAAATCCGGCGCGGAGTACGGCGCCAATCCGTCGGCAAATAAGCCGTGTGAACGGGGCCTAAAGCTGTCTGTGGCTCTCTGAAGCGGCATAATGAGAAAACCCACGAACAACCCACGAACAAGGGCGCTCAAAAATAAATAATAATAATAATAATAATAAAAACCCCTTTACATCTCCTGCAGCCATATCACTGCAATAAGAAGAGCTGGAAATATAGAGCTGATATGTCAGTCACTGCAATTTTTAAGTTTGTTTCATAATTACAATATTCAGCACATTCCAGTGAATTACTATTGGTCCCATTTTTGCTCTATAGAAGTCAGTTGTTTGTGTTTATAAAGTCTTTTTGTTTCTTCATGGTTCACATGTCCACATTTTTCTTTTTTCTGTTTTTTTTCACATCTATATTTCAGCAATATTGCCAAAACCACATAATTAATCCTTAAAGAAGAAACAAATGAAAAACTGACAAATATACAGAACAAAATGGATACAGTACAGAACCAAAAATGGAAGAAATTGTTAAGAAAAACAGATCCATATTTCACATCCATATTTGGGTCCACAGGAGACAAAATTATTTCTCCGATAATTCTTTGATGGTTCGATAAGTCACTCAGGTTAAGCTGCACAACCATTTTTGTGCCTTGGCTTCACAGCATGAATGCTAAATTACATTACAAAATTATATACAATGTTAACCTATGGTAACACAAGTCTTTGCATGGATTTAGTGCATCCACACATGAGCAATCACGAGCAATTCAATAGTGTTGGATATTTTACTACTATTGGAAAAGGTGTTCTAAAATGTGGCCTGCACGTCGCACATGAGCTTGTGCTGGGATCTCACAAGAGTAAAATGATGGCGTGGAGCAATTGTTCACAAACTGATTGAAGCATATGAGTAGACCATTAGTTAATACGTTTGGGTATAGGATTTCTGTGCACCTAGAAAGGATCAATGTCCTAGACTGATTGCTTTGCTGCAGATTGTAGTCGTTTGAAAGAAAAGAACAAATCTTGCAGCAGTCACGCATTATATGTGTTGTCCATATAACTTAGTTCAAAAGCTAAAAAGTTAGGTTAAAGCTTGAGAAAAGTTTGTATGGATGTAGGAGAGTGAATTTACAACTTTTATACTGAGTACCTATCTTTTTTTGTACGCGCCGCAATTACGCTGTGTGAACATAGCCTAATAAGACAAAGCAGAGAGTGACCTCACCATGATTTGCCAGAGCAGCTCTGAGAGTAGAAAGAGGTGGTCAGTAACCTAATGAAACTTGGGTAGACAAGCAGGAGATAAGAACTTCTTCAACTCTGAAATGAAGCAAAATCAGAACAGCAATGTATCTGGTACTAGTCTTTACTTACCTTTGCCTACATGTTTAAAACTAATCATTCTGGTGAGAAAACCCCTTTAAGTAAATAATATTAATATTAACTGCTGTAGCTGCAACTTCTTATATCTTGATTTGTCAGGCCTTGTTCATACTATGTTTAGGCCATATAACACAGATTTCTTGAAAAAGAAATCCTGCAGTAAATCAGAGCAACAGATAGCAGAGTGGGGCTATAAAGCAATCACTGTTTCTTTTGAACTACATTTGCTCTATTGCACGTCAATATATGCTTTACACCCAGCACACAAAACTATAGTCTCTCTATGGACTTTTATGGCTTTGCCATGATATAGGTCGTGATACCTGTTTTAAGGCACCCTGATAGATACCAGCAAAATATATCCAAAGCATAGTGTGAATGGAGCGTTACTGCTACTATATTTTGCCAAAACCAGACCTGAATTGGAAAGCTTCCCTCCTTCCAGCTTAGTATACAGCTATTCCAAAATATTTACCTTTGGCACCTGTGAATAAACTAAAGTCAAGCTTTTTTGCACCAACCTAGAGCAATATCCACCCACACCCAGGGCCGCCATTAGGAATTTCAGGGCCCCATACAGCCAAAGTGTCTGGGCCCCCCTACCCTCGCCCCCCCTCCTACCCTCCAAAAAAATCAGGTGAACGGGGTTTATTCTTGTGGAACCTTACTATGTGATATTAATGACACATTCGGCAACATGTATGATTTTTGGCGTTTAGACACTAGTGTTGAGCGATTTTTATCGACAAAGTTGAAATCGGCACGGTTTTTATGGTGATCGGATTTTTTCGATCACGCGATAATTTAGTTAAAAATCTGCGAATAATCTATTAATATCGCGCCATTTTCGGCGCTTCCTGACATTTTGGGGCCAGCCAATCAGCTTACAGAATAGAGCAGAGTGAGATGTGTGTGCGACGTCATGACTGGGATGTGTATGGTTGCGATTGGCTGGAAAAATCACATGACCTCGTTTTAACATAGAACAGCCCTTCCTGTTCTGCCTCAGTCTCTCTCAGCATTTCATACTAGTTGGACGTGCGCTCTGCATGTCTCCAAACTACTCAGCGAAATCATACTATTTTTCAACAGAGAAACCTCTACTATTAGCTGTTAGTTAGATTAGACATTGGAAGATTTTAGGTAGTTAGATTATTTTAAAGCAGCATCTATCGCTATAAAGTCACGGGAGGGGAGCGGGGGGGGGGGGGGGGCCCCGTGGGCGAACACAGACAAGCTCTATAAAGGACACTGGATAAAGTTCACCAAGATTTAATGTAGACATTGCACTGCAATATCTTCATTATTAACAGTTTGCTATTGAAAGATTTCCTGGATATTGGGCAGTGTGAACTTATATTAGGATACACATCATTTCTGTTAACTGCAGGTCTCTTTGTTAGGTGCAAAACTCCAGTTTTATTATCAGTATACATTTCAGATAGGTGTTCTTTTTCAATTTTGGCCCATTCCACCATTGTTCATATATCCACCTTGCACTTAAATTAGAATCCAGCAATCTTGTAGTCAGCACAGGTTGATAGGTGCCAAAAATACCTTGTATCATCAGAATCTATAACAGATACGTGTTTTTTGCACTTTTGCCCAGTCCAGATTTGTTCATTGAGATAGCTTGCACTTATATCTTATACAGCAATTTTATAGTCCACCACAGGTGAATTGAAAGGTGCCAAAAATACCCTGTATCATCCGAATCTATAACAGATACGTGTTTTTTGACTTTGGCGCATTTGGGCCCCAATCAGTAGCGGGCCGTGGCGGGCCCCGTTCAGTAGCGGGCCGTGGCGGGCCCCGATCAGTAGCGGGCCGCGGTGCAGAGGGCTCTGATTGATCCATGAAACAAAGAGGCCCTGCCAGCGGGCCCCCTTGTTTCACACTTTGGCCTGGGCCCGGTACGGCAGTATCCCCTGTACTGCCCTATCGGCGGCCCTGCCCACAACATTAATATCCTATAAGCCTATTTACATCCATTAACATTAAATTTGTATATAGTATAATGTAACCCCTTCTGGAATACAGTTAGAAATCGCCATGAATTTATGTGACAATCCAAGAACACAAAGCTACAGATTGAGTGCATTAAGAATATATTAAGAATATGTTATAGACCTATACGGTATAGTAGGGAGTACACTATTGCTTGTAGTATTTAATACAGCTGTTGCAGAATCATTTTTAAAAGGTATAGACAGTGAAAAATAAATTTTTTTTCTTTCAACATTGAAGCAGAAAATCAACAATGTGTGTGCATCTAGTGGAATACATTGGAGGTAGGAGGTATCTGTTGGAGCCATACATCAGAAAATCCTGCTGATGTATAACTCAGACATTTATTGCAAACACAGTGTGAATGCACCCCAAGGGGGAAATTCCTGTCCACTGATAATTAGTTGATATGAAATGTCTTTCCTCATCCTTTCCAACAAGGTTTGCAGCATTTGGCGTGTGCAGCAGCTGGTATACAGAAGTGTAGAATACATAATGCAGCTGCTGAATAACTTCTTACAGAGAGAGGGAGCACTACTTGCAGGCCTAGACTGGTAATCTGCCTTCTGGAGGGACAGTGAAACGCTCGGGATTGACATACAGTTAAAGACTATGGAGGAACAGGGGGCTATCTTGCTTCTTGCCCTGCCACCCACTCCCGTGGTCTGCAGTCTAGGTATGCAGCCTAAACGAGCAAGAGACACAGGAGGCATGGTGTAGCTAAATCATTAAGCGCCATGTGCCTCTGCCTCTTCTAGGCCTAATGCCTATGGCAGGGATGCCTTACCCTTGCAGCCTACAAGATGCCAGGAGTAGTATCCCAGACACAAGCCAAAGAAGCGCTCTGCTTGGCGGAGGGATGGGGAAAGATAATATTTTTTTACCTTCATTTTTGGGAATGGGGGGCCTATATAGCTGCCATCAAATAGGGGGCTCAGGTATGTTATGAGAAAAGAAGAGGAACCTGCTCACCTGGTTACTGTACTTTTTAGACACTCCTTGTGAGGATGCACGGATAAGCTACAAGGCCCTGTAGCGTCAGTATATCCATTTCAGAGAAAAAGTTTAAATCCAGCACTCAAATGTTATATATAAAATGTTAGCAATAGAAACACAGGTTGCAGCAATGCTAAATAGTAAATAAAACGTTCATTTATTGTAGTTCCTTAAAAACATAACAATAATCTTGGTGCACAAGCTAGTGCTACTTGCGTGAAAAACAAAGATAGTCCGTAGCCAGTCAGGGTCCCAAATCCATGGGTACAAGCTTGTAGCGCTCCAGCGGTCTCCTGATGCACGGAGCCAACGTAGTGGAGCAAGTAGGCGTATAGACAGGCGGGGTCCAGGACGGACAGGTGACGTGTGACGTTTCGGGGAGGACTCTCCCCTTCCTCAAACACGTAGTCACCACCTCCACACTTCCTTTTATACTCTATATTAAGTGCACCTATTGTTAAACAAAATACATGTTAAAAAACAAGCAATACACTATATATATATACAGACATTGCGTTAGTTTACAAAAACGCTCTGAGATTAAGATCCTCGTTAAGGCCGGCCGGCACCAAGGTATTAAGCCTGAAAATCCAGGCTGCTTCTCTTTGCAATAGTTTTCTCTCTAAATTCTCCCCTTCTCTGCATCTAACTTCCTCCAAGACACACCATTTTAGCTCAGCTACTCTATGACCTGCTTCTAAAAAGTGCCTAGCTACTGTAGTCTCGCTACTGTAGTTTCTTCTTTAGCGGTTCCTCTATTTTAGAATCTCTCCTAGTAGCTGTTCTAATATTGGAGCGATGCTCTGTAACTCTTGTCTTTATACTTTGCGTGGTTTGGCCAACATATCCCTTCCCACAGGGGCATTTAAGTAAGTAAATCACTGATTTAGTGTTACAAGTGAAAAAACCTCTAAGTGTTAATTTATTGCCTTGTGTGGGATGACAAATATATGCGCCCTTGATTATAGAGTTGCAATTAACGCAACTTAGACAGGGATATGTTCCAATACGTGCCGCAGTTTTATGAGGTTTATCTACCTTCAATTGTGAAGATGTTATAGTACTGCCGATGGTACGGCCCCTTTTATAAATAAACTGTGGTCTCTGTGTGAACATTTTGCCGTATTTGGTGTCACTAGTTAGAACATGCCAATACTTATTGATGGTTTTTTTCACCAGGTCACTATGAGCATCGTATGTACTAATAAACATAGGGCGATCTGACTTAGGCTTCTTATCAGTCCCTTTTAGTAGTGTTTCCCTGTCCATAAGAAGTACTTCACCAGCTGTCTGTTCTAAATCATCTCTCTTGTATCCCCTGGCCACAAATTTCTCAATAAGGATCTTCTCCTGTTCCCTGTATAGGGATTCTGAGGAGCATATTCTCCTAGCTCGCATAAATTGGCCCTTGGGGATACCACGGAATATTTGTGGAGCATGTTGGCTTTTATGGTGCAAAAGATTGTTCCTGTCAATCGGTTTTTTGTACAGGGTGGTGGTAATACCTGTAGACTGTTTTCTAATTTCTATATATATAAAATGTTCACATTTGTTTCATTAAATTAAAAAATTGCTTTCCAAGAACAAGCGTGCACAAGTAACAGAAAACGCGTTTCAGGGTCTCAATTATCCCTACCAAAGGCCTACCATCAACATCTTGTTGGTTAAATTTGAAGTGAAGTTACAGATGTGGGCATACCCGATGTTCAGTATTTGAGATTAAGAAAGCCATTGAAGTAAATTGCCTAGTATCCGTATATCTATCACCTCAGAGATTTTATAGATTGCAACAGTGAGTATATTGTGTACTGTACTGTACTGTGCACTACCTGTAAAAAAGATACATCAGATGTACTACTAGGAAACCATGCAAACGAATTACTGAACATCTATGATGTAGGACATATGAACAATCCAAATGTTTCAGGGCATTTGAAGCACTTGGTGGCAGTTTGTATTATTTCTGCTTCTATGGAATTGAACACATATTGAACACATACAGAATCTAAATAGAGGGGGCAATAAGAAGGAGAAATTATTCCATAGAAAACCTACTGGGTATTTCAACTGAACACCTGTTTTCCAGACGGGTTAAATTACGATAAAAGATTTATTATACATTTATTAGTGTTTAGTAATAATGTTATTTATGTTATTGTTCTTTTTCTCATGGTTCTTTTTGTATACTTGCCTTTTGTCTCTGTAGATCTTATTCTTGTCTTTTGTGCATTTGATGCTGTGTAAGATTTGGTCCATTTTTGAATAATGTGACCTGGTGTTCTCATATGTACACAGGGTTGTGTTGTGCTGCGCATGTGTCAGACTCTTGGAGTGTCCGGTTCTCGTTGGTGATGTTTGTCTGCATAGCGCTTGTGTAATCACTGGTCTACAGTATCTCACAAAAATGTACACGTTTTTGTAAATATTGTATCATTTCTTTTCTTGGGACAACACTGAAGATATGACACTGATACAATGTAAAGTAATCAGTGCACAGCTTGTATAACAGTAACAGTAACAGTTCACTAGAGCTACACAGGTTACCACTAGAATACTCTTCCACTCCTCCATGACGACATCATGAGCTGGTGGATGTTAGAGACCCTGCGCTCCTCCACCTTTCATTTAAGGATGCCTCATAGATACTCAATAAGGTTTAAATCTGGAGACATGCTTGGTCAGTCCAGCACCTTTACCTCATTTTCTTTAGCAGGGCAGTGGTTGTCTTAGAGGTGTGTTTGGGGTCGTTATCATGTTGAAATATTGCCCTATGGCCCGATTTCTAAAGGGAGAGTCATGCTCTGCTTCAGCATTTAACACTAGATGTTGGCATTCATGGTTCCTTCAATGAACTGTAGCTCCCCACAGCCGACAATTCTCATACAGCCCCAAACTGTGACACTTCCACCACCATGCTTGACTGTAGGCAAGACACACCTGTCTTTGTACTCCTCACCAGGTTTCTGCAACAAACACTTGACACCATCTGAACTAATTTTTTTTTAACATTTTAACAAACTTAGAATTTTTTTGTGGTTTCCCAGTATATCCTGTGGTAATACAAATAATGTAATTAGAAAGTACATCTTGTCCCGCAAAATCAAAGCCCTCATTTGTCCAGGTAGGTGGAGAAATAAAAAAGGGGGAAAAACAAATGTCAACCAAAAAAACACAAAAAACGCAAGGTCATTGTTACGGTTGTCCCTGCGACCCCGTGTCGGGTCGCAGGCACACCCGCAACGGCGCAGCACCTCCTGCTGCGGCCGGTGACGCAGCCCGACGCTCGGGCCTCGGACACCCCGGCACGCCTGGGGCTCACTTACCCGTCCACGCTCCTGTTCCCGTCCCGGCGCGCGCTCCTGCTGCCAGCTGGGTGCGCGGCACTGCCGGAAATTTAAAGGGACAGTGCACCGGTGATTGGGCTCACCCCCGGGACGGACCCTATTTTAAGACCTGCCTCTTCCCCAGCACCTTTGCCGAATCGATAGTGCCCCGTGCCTAGAGAGGAAGCGTTCCTACAGTGTCTTGTTCCGTTTACTGTGTACCGGACCTTCGGCCTCCGTCCCTTAACCACGAACCATTGCCGCCTGTCCTGACCCTTCTGCCTGTCCCGACTACGAGCCTGTTACGATTTTTTTACCGCGCAACACCTGGTGCCACCGCAAGCAAGTCACGTCAGGGGGGCCCCGGAGAAA
>JAODAL010075413.1:0-14007 GCA_025379985.1 Phyllomedusa bahiana
TGCAGTAAAAACACTACAAATCAGCAACCATTGGAGCAAGTTACCTTAGCTGCACTACAAGTCTCAGCACATCTTTCCCTTTCAACCCTGCGGGGTCAAAATAGGGATTTTATCACAGATGACTTCTCTAAATGGTTTTGACGGACTGCACACAAAATCTGTCTTGGCACATGTTTTTCGATCACCCCCATCTAATAACACCATCATTACACATACAGCCAACCTCCCCGTTTTTGGCGGGGGGGCCCCCGCATTTGGGGTCCCCCCCGCCCTCCCCGGAGTTGGCATTTCCCCCGCCAGCAGGCGGGGGCCCTTTTAAAATCCGCGGCCCCCGGAGTAGCGCTGGGGGGGCTACCCGGCCCGCCGGGCCGCCCCACGGGGCGATGAAGCGGGCGCGGGGTCCGCGCTCCCGCCCGGAGTCTCGCTGAGCAGGGAAGGCAGGAGGGAGCGCCCCCTCCTGCCCTCCCCCCTGTATTTTTGGCCCGCTGTGCCCCGTACACACATGTCAGCGTCACAGAGGAAGTGAGCGCGGCTGACATTTCCCCGTGATACCTGAGGAGTGCCAGGAGCGGCCGCTCTGCTGGAGTCGGCAGGAAAGTGGATTTTTATTTTTTTATTTTTTTTTATTTTAGGGGGGAGTCGGGCACATTGGGGGGGTTACCTGGCTCAATGGGGGCACTACCTGGCTAAAATGGGGGGACACCTGCAAAAAGGGGGGCATACCGGAACAAGGAGGCACTACCTGGCTACTAATGGGGGCATTCCCGGGCTACTAAAGGGGGGTACTACCTGGCTACAATGGGGGCATACCGGGAAAAGCAATGGGGGCACTACCTGGCCAAAAAGGGGGGGGAACCGGGCCCAAACAATGGGGGCACTACCTGGAAAACAATGGGGGCATCCCTGCAAACAATGGGGGCATCTACCGGGTTATCAAAGGGGGCATCTACCTGGTAAAATTTTTGGGCTCTACCGGGCTACAAAAGGGGGCATCTACCTCCTGAAAGGGGCACTACCTGGTTATGGGGGGCTACCCCTGGCTATAAAGGGCATCACCGGCTTTTTTTCCCAAAGCCGTTATGCAGTTAGGTGGATAGGTTGGCTTTTTGAAGGGGCATGGCTACCGTCAAGAGGCGTGGCCATGAAAATTTTCCCTCGCGCGGCTACCCGCCGCCCACTAAATCTCCTGCTTTTTCATTTTAAAAAGTTGGCAACTAGCATTACACTGTACACTGACACATTGCCGTCCCCCCCACACTGAAATAGAGACCTTCACGATTTTGTGTTTCTCATGGTCAAAAACCACACATTCACACACCTAGTCTCCCCATACACAGAAGGAGACTCCAAAATTTATGGGTTGCCTCCCCTCTTTCAGGGGAACACACTGCAGGGTTTCCGTTAGAATATGCAAACATCTCTCTGGACCAACAGGCAGAACCTAACTGCGGCATCCTCCAGGACAACATCACCCCGTGCTACTTGGGGCTCTCCATTATTGCAGTAACTGCACCACTCTAGCTGCTTGTTCACAAGGGGCTCAGTAATTGGTGCTAACTTTTCAACCCAGCTAACCTCCCCCTCTCGGCTGCTGAATTTGTATGGTTACAGTCCAGATACATTTCCTTTATTGTTAAACATTTTTTAAAAAATAAACCTTGCATGTAAGGAAAACCCAAGCCCTCAACTCGAAGTCACTGCTTAAGGACTTTTCTGCTTTTCAGTTTAAATTTTGGGCCCCCTTTTTTGCCCCCCCCAAATCCTCACACAGATCACCCCCTGACCTGCAGTCCCCAGCACAAACCAACCCCACTGGGGCAGTCTTACCCGGTTGATGGGTGATTTTGGTCTGGAACGCTCCTGCTGACGCCAGTCGCCGGGGTGGGGTGCATTCACCTGGGGCTCCAGGGTTTGCAGCTGCCCCTCCCCGGCCTCCTCCCGAGAGGGCATCAGGAGCACATCCCTCTGCCTGTGGCACCCCAACATGGGTCCTCCTGGTGGTCGGTGGTAGCAGGCTCGGCTGATCCAATGGTTGCCCACGGCAACGGCCGGACACAGGGCCCCCCATCAACACCATCTTCCCAAGTAACTCATCCTTGAGGGACGATAGGGCCTCCTGGCCACAGGACACCCCCTGGTCACAGTCCCCCTTTCCCGCATCCTCCACCAATGTAAGACTCACCCCGCCCCACCCGCCATCTTGGGACAGTCTCAGGGGTCTTCAGCTTGCAGATCGCTGCTTTGGTAACAGAATGGCAACTAAACAGGTCTTCGTTTGACACGGGCCTCAACCAGCTTTATTGGGGGTCCAGTATACAGAAACAAAAAACATCAAAAATACAAAAAAACACCTGGGCCGTCTAGCCCTTCTAAACATTAACTGTGTCCCCACAACGTGGCCTATGCCTACTGCACAGAAACCACCAACACTTGTACCACCCTCCAGGTATAAGGTTTCCTCAAGGCAGCCCCTGCTTCCCTCAAGCCGGGGGGGTAAGGCCCCTTCCCAGCTCCCTGCGGGCCCCAAATTGCGTTGACCACACCCCCTGATCACCTAGAGACAGGCTTTTTTTTATTCCTGGTAAATCCTGGGAACCGAACCGGCCTGGGGAAAGTGGGGACGGCTCCCACCCAACACTTACCGTCCCCGGGAAAGGCAACCCAAACAAAAGCCGCATACAGCCACACTAGATACACATGTCAGTAACCCATGGTTACTGGCCAAATGGTTGCCTTCCCCCCCCGAATCCAGGATTTCGGTGGCACGTCGGCACAGATCTCCCTGTTTGGCCACAAAATTAATTATATATTATATTATATATATTATATATATATATATTTTTTTGTGTTGTGTTGTTTTTTATATAATTTTTTGTAGGGACAGCTCGGGGTATGAAAGACGGGGGCCAGTCTTTAAAACCGTTTAGGCGAATAGGGGGTTTTTTTTCGTCTCAAACACACAGCAAATAAACGTGGGCTTAACTTTAGCCAAAAAAGGAAAAAAAACAGCCTTACATCTGTGGGGACACTTACAGTCCTGTGTCCCCAAAAACCCCAGGCTTTTCCCTTTTCTCCAGCTGAGACTGGCTGAGTCTGTTCCCGGGAAAACCCGCAGCCCCACCTGCTCTCTTCCCCACTGCACAGGACAACAAACCCCTCTACCCACCGATCTCCCGGCTACATATGGGGACCAAACTCCAGCCTGGACCCTAAAATTTTGGGGGCATCCCCCACCCAACCTATGACTGTCCCGTGAAAACCAACCCAGACTACTTCTCGCAAACATACTAACAAAACGTGTATCACAACCCACCGCTGTGAAAACTAAAAATTTCGGGTTTCACCTACCCAAAGCCAGGGGCTTGGTGACACATATTTCTGGTCCACCACAATCCCCCTGTCCTCCTACAAATTATTTTTTAAATTATTTTTTATTATAGATTTTAAAGCGCCATTGATTCCAGGGCGCTTTTTTTAAAACATTTGAGGGGGTTACAAAACTTTTACATGGTTTTAACTTTAAACATAACTTTAAAAAAATTAAGTCCCGTGATAATGAAAATTTGGGGAACGACAGAGGGAAGAGGACCCTACCCGCGGGGGGGCTTTCCCCAACCCTCCCAAGGGGGGGGGAAAGAGAAAAGGAGGTGAGGGGCAGACATGTCCGTGGAGGAAGTGGGTGAAAAAGTTTAGTGAAGGTTATAGGCAAGCCTGAAAAAAGGGGGTTTTTTCAGGTTGCTTTTGAAGCTAGTGAAAGTGGGGGGGAGGGGGTTCTGATTTTTGGGGGCCCGTGAGTTCCAGAGTGGGGTTTGGAAGGGCCGGGAGAAAGTTTTGGGGGACGGTTGTGTGGGGAAAGCTGAAAAGGGGGAAGCAGGGGGAAAAAGGCCCCTGTGAGGACCCGGGAATCCCGTGAGGGGGAGAAAATTTTGGAAATTAGGGCAGAGATGAAAGGGAGGGGAAGGTCAGGGGCCCCCTTTTGTGGGTCATGGTTTGTAGCTTAAAAATGAATTCCCCGGGGAAATGGAAGCCAGGGGAAGGGATTGGCCCGAAGGGAGGGGAAAAGGGGATTGCGAGGGGAAAGGGGGGAAAAGGGACGGGAAGCAGATTTAAAAAAATGGTTTGGGAAAGGGGAGCAGGTCCCTGCTGGGGGGCCATTGAGAAGGATGTTGCAGTAGCCCTGGGCCCGGGAGATGCCCAAGGCAGGGGACCAGAAATTTTTGACTTTCATATTTGGGGAATGAGGGATGCGAGAAAATTTTTTTCCCGGTGGAGGGCGGGGGAGGTAGAGGTGGGGTTTGGATGTGTGGGTTTGAAAGATAGACCCAAAAGGTCTAGGATTACCCCAAGGCAGCGGACTTGGGGGGACCGGGGAGAGGGGTAGAGCCGTTGACTGTAATAGAGAAAATGGGGGGGGCCAAAGGGGTAGATTTGGTTGGGGGGAAAGATGATGAGTTTTTGTTTTTTTCCAATTAGTTTTAGGAACGTGATGAAAAGGAAGGAGGAAAGGGGAATGCGGGACAGTCAGGGACCCGGGAGAGTGAGAATTTGACTTTTCGGGGCCAAAGATGTAAGTTGGGTATCTCAGCAAAAAAAACCCAAAGGGGTGGTAATAAAACCATGTGAGGCTATGAGCTAAACCGGGGCCCCAAAGGGTGTAGTTTAGAGAAGAGTAGGGGCCCCGGACGGACCCTTTGGGGGGAAAAACCGACAGAGAGAGGCCGGGGGGGAGGAGGTGGAGTGAAATGAAAAAGACGCTGAAAGTCCGTTTCAGTGAGGTACGGGGAAAGATCCAGGAGGGGGGCCAAGTCCGTGATGCCGAGGGAGGAGAGGATTTGGCAGGGGGGAATGGTCGACAGTGAAAAAAGGCAGGGGAAACGGGGTTAAGAGGAGGACCCAACAGAGTATTGGCATGAAGCTTTAGCAGTTACTAGGTCATTAGGGGGATTTTGGGTTAGGGGGGGTTTTCAGTAGAGTGGGGGGGGGTAAAAAAACCCAAGTTTGTAGTGGGTCAAGAAGGGGTTTGGGAAAGGGAGGGGGAAGGACAGCTGAAGATAGACGTGTTGCTCGAGGATTTTGGGAAGAAAAAAGGGAGCAGGGGAAATGGGGGATAGTTTGGACAGAAAAAAAGAGGGGGTAAAGGGGTTTTGTTTTTTTTTGGGTTTGGGGTGATAGTACCCAATTTTTAAAAGGCGGAAGGGAAGATGCCAAAAGGTTATTGATAGGTTAAAAGAGTTTGGGTAAGGGCTGGGATGATAGGCACGAGGTCTGGATAGGGGGGGGAGGGCCCAGGGGGTCAAGATTTACAGGTATTTGGGGTTTTGGATTTGGGACAGTAAAGAGGAGGCTTGTCTGAGTGCCCCGGGGGGAAGAAAATTTAAAGGGGGGAAGGGGGCCCCCCGGGGGTTTCCCAAGGGGTAGGGGGGGGGGTGGGGACTGGGGCTGAAGTTTTTTCTTTTATGTGGTTGTTTTTCCCGGGAAAGGAAAATTGAATGGCAAAGCATCTGCTGAAAAGGGATGGGGAAGGAGGTGTTGGGGGAAAGGGGAAAAAGAATTAAAGGGTTTTTGAAAAATTGGTTGGGGGTTTTTGGGACAGGGAGGTTTATGAGGGGTGAAAAAGTCCTTTTTGGGCTGTGGTGAGGGGCAGATTTAAATGTATGCAGTGATCTTTTTTGTATAAGGCAAAGTCCCTAGTGGATGAGTTTTCTTCCCGCGTTTGGCAAACACTTTGGAAACACCCCCTCAGCTGTTTGGTAGAGTTCGTGGCCAGGGGTTTTCTGTTGATTTTTGCGGGTTTTTTTGTTTTGTGTGAGAGGAGGGGACGAGTCAAGGGCGGTGGGTTTATTTGAAAGGTTGGGAGGGAAAATGGTTTGGGTGCGGGCTGGGTCATTGAATGGGGAATAGTGGAAAAAAGGGGCAAAGAGAGTCAGAGAAAGTGTTTTGGGGGTTTTTGGTTTTTTTAGATTCCCCGCGGGGGGGTACTTTGGGTATGAGACCCGGAGGAAACAGGTGGGAAGGAGATAGTGGGAAGGTAACAGGTTTCTGGTCAGATATAGGGGGGTGGAGAGTTAGAGATGGGCAATTGGGGGGAGAGGCGGGTGAAAATGAGGGCCAGTGTGTGTCCATCTTTTGTGAGTGGCTCCCGAGGTCCACTGAGAGAGGGCAAAGGAGGAGCAGAGTGAAAGGGTTTTTTTGGGAAACAGAGTGGGGGGTGTCGATTTGGGATGGGTTTAAGGGCTCCCATGATGATGTGGGGGATGCCGGGGGGAAAAAAAAGTGGAGAAGCCAGGAAAAAAAAGTGGTCAAGAAAGGCAGTGGCCCGGGCCCGGCGTTCGGGGAGACAACACCACTTGAAAGGGCGAAGGGGGGGGTAATGCGGAAAAGGTGCACCTCAAAGGAGAAGAGTGTGAGGAAAAACAGGGGTGGAGCGGGGGACAAAGGGAGCAGGTGTCAGAACCCGGAGGAGGCCCCACACCTCCACCATGCTTGTTACCCAGGGCGAGGAGTTGGTTTAAATTGGAGGCCACCCAAAAGAGAGTGCGGCGGGGGGATTTTGTCAGAGGGGGGCGGGCCCGGTTTCAGTCAGACCAAGGAAAAGGGAAGTTTTAAGGGGTTAGCGGGTTTTGTTGTGGGGAGTCTGTTTTGAGGGGGGGAGAGACTATGGTGGGGAAACTTCTGGGGGGGCCCCCCGGGGTTTGGGGGGTATGTCCCAGAAGCCAGAAAAGGGGCAATGAGAGGGTGATAGGGGGGCAGTAGGAAAGAAATGTTAAGTTTAATTTGGAAGGGTTTGGGTTTTTTTTTGGAGGGCAAATTTTCAGTGAGGAAGAGGTTGGTGGGGAGAAGACAGGGGGTGAGGGTAAATGCCAAAGGGGGGGGGGATGTAGAGTTTTATTGTCCTGCGAGGGATTTGGGGGGAAAAAGCAGTAAGTGTGAGGAGAGTGGAATAGCGATGATTTAGGGAAAAAAAGAAGAGCATATTTTAGATCAAAAGTTTGGAAAAAGTTAGTTTTCCCGGCTGGGGCATTTTTAAAAGGAGGCGCTCTCTGGCTGGGACAGTTGATGGAGGCGCTCCCCGGCTGGGACATTGAGAAGGGTCTTCTGGGTGGGACCCGGTTGGGTGGAGGCGCTCCCTCTGGCTGGGACATTTTAAGGGGGTGCTTTTCTTTTGGACAAATTGATGGATGCGCTCACTGGGTGGGACAGTTTTATGGAGGTACTCCTGGGTGGGACAGGTTTTTGGAGGCGCCTCTTTGGGTGGGCAGTTGTTGGGGGCGCTCCCCTGGCTGGGACAGTTGATTTGGGGCGCTCTCTGGCTGGGGGCAGTTGAAAGGAGGCGCCACTGGCTGGGACAGTTGATGGAGGCGCTCAAATGGCTGGGACAGTTGTGGTTGGGGGCTCTCTGGTGGACAGTTGGAAAGGGGGCGCTCTCTGGCTGGGACATTGATGGAGGGGCTCACTGGCTGGGGGCAATTGATGGAGGCGCTCACTGGCTTGGGCCAAATTGAAAGGTGGCGCTCTCTGGCTGGGGAAAATTGGGTGGGAGGCGCTCTCCCGGCTGGGACAGTTGATGGGGGCGCCTTTTGGTGGGGGCAGTTGATGGGGGGGGGGGGGGGAAACGCTCTCTGGCTTTGGGGCAGTTGATGGGGGGGTAAATCTCTGGCCGGGACAGGTGAGGGGGGCGCTCACCCGGCTGGGACAGTTGATGGAGGGCTCCCTGGCTGGGGACAGTTGAGGGGGGCGGGCCCTGGCTGGGACGTTTATGGAGGCTCTCTTTTGGGTGGGACATTTTATGAAGGCGCTCTCTGGCTGGGAAAGGTGATGGAGGCGCTTTTCTGGCTGGGACAGTTGAAAGGAAAACTCTCCTGGTTTGGGAAAAAAGGGGGGAGGTAAATCTCCCGGGGTGGGACAGTTGATGGAGGGCTCTCGGGCTGGGACAGTTGTTGGAGGCGCTCATGGGGGGACAGTTGAGGGGGCGCTTCTGGCTGGACAGTTGATGGAGGCGCCTTTTGGGGACGTTGATGAAGCGCTCACTGGTGGGAAGTTGTGGAGGCCCCTGGCTGGACAGTTATGAGGGCGCTTCTGGCTGGGACGGGTTGATGGGGGCGCTCTCTGGCTGGGACAGTTGATGGAAGCGCTCTCGGGCGGGGACAGTATAAAATTATTGTCACATTTTTTGCGCCGCGGGAACGGGGCCGCACCCGGCCCCCACGACCCCGTGCCCCGGGGAACGTGGCCCCGCTGTCTGCATACCGGGGAGGGCCCACCGCCCCCGACTAGCTACTTATCCCACCGCACTCGTGCTTCCTTGCGTCCATCGGCTGCCGGGCCTGCGCGTCCCTGCCTCCTAGGGCGCGCGCGCCGGCTCTTTAATATTTAATTGGTGATTGCCGGTCGTTGACCCTATATATTGGCTCCACCTCCAGCATACCCTTGCCGAGTCCATAGTGCCTGTACCTATGCACGGAAGCCTTCTAGAATTCCCCCTTAGCCTCTCCCTGACCATCCCGTTTGCTCACATCCTGCCGAACCTTTTCTCCTGCCCGACCCCCTGCCTTCCCCCACACAGTTCGCCTGCCGATTCTGTACCGCGTTTCACCGTCACATCAGGGTACGACCTGGGGGGAATCCCCAAAGCAGGAAGTCCATCAGGGGGCTCGGGGGGGAAAAACCGGGGCCCACTTAGACCCGCTCCCGGGGTGGGGCCCCACCTGATGCTGCAAAACTGCCTATACTGAAGCAGAGTATGAAAGCATTGTTGCTATGGAAAATGCAAGGTGAAAAACCTCTTTAAAGGGTTTTCTCCCAGAAAGACAATTGTAATGATAGTAAAAAAAAAAAAATAACATTTGGCAATTGGTTTGTATTACCTAAATCGTTTATTTTAGCGCCACAAGCAATTTGAGTGTCGGGCCTATTTCGCAGCTGGGGTCGGCTATGCTCCCTTTGCTGTGATTGGCTACATGATGTTTAGTTCAGCCTTGGTCAGGACATTCCCCCTATGCTGTGATAGGCTACTCGCACTCTCTGTGCTCACTCTTCTCTGAGATGTGTGAAAATTAAACTGAAACAAGCTGCCTCAGCTTTCTAGTATGGCTGGCTGTGTCTCATAATAAAAGCTGCCTACTTTCTACCCTCTCCCCAAATGAAAAGCTCTGTAAATTTTCTTTACTATTACTGAGTTCTAGCTGCTAGTTTCACTCTCCCCCCATATAACACGCCTTTTACATTCTGTCTCTCTCTATTCTGCCAAACAGAAGGGGGGGAAGTTACATTTCTATATTTGTTTCATCATTTAGGTTAAATATAACTGTTTACACCAATACGGTGTTTGGTTTTCAAGGAGCTGTGGAGGGGTTGACACTCACCGGCATGGAAACTACCTTTACCAAAGATGATGATGACTAAGGAGAGTGCTGTGAGGGGGAGTGATGATATCACCAGTCTTCAGTGAGGGAAGACACGCCTACTGGAAAAGACACACCCCTGGTTTGAAGCGTAAGAAGAGGACACAGCTATGTTGCGAAAGCCTGTGGTGAGAAAACTCCTCTAAGCATCCAATGTTTGTTCCACAAAGGGAAAGAAAAATGTTTTTAAATGTTAAAAATGCCCCCTGAATGGAGTCATGACAATCAGATTAAATTCCTGCATTGGAATATGATACAAAATAGGAATAACATAAATCATTTTTTTTTCCTTTTTTTTTTTAAAAGATTAAAAATTATTTTATAAAAAAGAAAACAAAATAAATAAGCTTTGAAGGGACTCTATTGACGTCATGTGAGAAACAAGCCCTAAAGAAAGTGACAAAAAGAAAAAAAGAAGCAAGTATTTTTTTCAGTCGCTCCCTTTTAAAGTTGGTGTGAGAGGAGGCTGAAAACTATGTTATTATTAGTGTCAGAAGAGTCATCTCATTAGAGTTAGCCCAGTTTTGTAACGGCTTTGAGTAGTGGACCCTTGGACCACAGCAGGCGATGGTAAAGGGCCCGCCCCCAGGGGAGGGGGGGTCAAATAGATCCGGTTTTCACCAGACCCCCCCGAAACTGGTGGACTTGCTGCGGAGGGGAGTCCCCTACCTTTAGCGCGACTAGTTTTCGGTGGCACCGAGGTGCGGCGGGTCCGAACGTAACCCCAAAACTCATAGTCGGGGAGGGCAAACAGGTCGG
The DNA here is from genome assembly GCA_025379985.1 of Phyllomedusa bahiana. NCBI lineage: Eukaryota > Metazoa > Chordata > Amphibia > Anura > Hylidae > Phyllomedusa > Phyllomedusa bahiana. Next base: position 10,161 of record JAODAL010075413.1, read on the forward strand.
ACGGGCGGAAAAGGCCTGGTCAAGAAACGAAAGCAAAGGGGTCAGCAAAAGAAGACCCTTTGAACGCACTCAGGAAATGCTTTCTCTAAAGGAAAGGCACAAAATCCGGGGAGGAATGCCGAAGGGCGGTACCAAATAGAGGCCCCAGGCCCCCAGAAATTTGACCAATTCCCGGGCGCGCTGGCCCTTTAAATCGGAAAGAGCTGCCCGCACGCGCCGGGGGAGCGGGGGGGTGCGCACACCGGGCAGGGGACCGCAGGGTTAGGGAGCGTGGCAGGGTAGGGGAACTTCCAGGGAAGCGAGTGCGTCCGCCGCCCGGGAAATGCGGACCGGGGCCCACCCTCCCTGGGGGGGACACGGGGGGACATGGTCCCCCGCACCCCCCTTCGGGCTGCGGGACCACCCGGGGACAGTAACCCCCCCAGGCCTCCCCTTCTTCCGGGAACTAAGGAATTTCCGTACTGGGCCGGTCCAAGGATTTTTATCCTCCGGCCCCCAAATCTCTCCTCGGGCCCAAAAACCTCCCAGTCATGAGGAAATGTCACCTCCCTCGTATATTTTTTTCTGGCCAGAATTTTTTTCACCAAGAACACTTGGGGATGCCTGGGCCTCAGGGGAGAGGGGCAACTTTCCGGGAGAACCATTCAGCACCACGGGTTTCAGTAGGGAGAAATGGAAGGAATTCAGGATCCGCTGGTGGAGGGAGCCGGAGTTTATGGGCCACCGGATTGACCGCGAAATCCCTTAAAAGGGCCCCCGGGTTCTGTGGCCAAATTTTATAACTGGGTTTTTTGAGCCGGACGTACTTAGCAGACAGCCACACTTATCCCCCCGGAGCTAAAGTTGGGGCCCTTTCCCTTTTTTCTTGCCCCCGGGCCCTTCATGCGGGGGTAGCTTCTGTAGGGATGGCAAGTCTGCTCCCAAATGGAGTCATATCCCGGGGCCAAGGTGTCCCCCGCAGGAACCTCGGAGGCAAAGGCAGTGGGAGGGGGGGGGGGGGATGCAGTCCTTAGACTATATAGAAAGGGGAAGAACCAGGGATTTTAGAGTCCAGGGAGTTATAAAAATTCTGCCCCCCGGCAATAAACCAGACCAATCACCCTGTAGGGTGAAACAAAGGGCGGAGGTAGTCCCAGGATCTAATTTTAAACCTCTCCCCCTGACCATTTGGGTTTTTGGGTGATAGGCCCAAGAAAAGTCCAAATTTTTTTTTAGCTGGGCAGAGGGGCCGCCAGAACTTTGGGACAAATGGACCCCTGGTCCGAGACGAGTGACTGGGAGACCGGAGACCGTGTAGAGGAAGATGTGCCAAGAGGAGAGTGGGGCTGAAAGCGGGGGGTAGGCCCGGCAAGGGTTTAAGTGTCCACCTTCGAAACCGGTCCCCGACCACCCAAATCGCGGATTGCCCAAGGGGAAAACAGGGGAATCCATCGATACTGGGACCCGGTGAATCAGGGATGGGCAAAAGGGGGCGTAGGCCGGAGGGCCCTGGCTGGGTTCCCTTTTGCCGGAAAGGTGGGAAGATTTCCACTTGTGTGTTTGGCAAGAGTTGGCCACCAGTAGAAGCGGGAAATCAACTGAAATTTCTTCCATGCGCTAGGGTGCCCGTCCACCAGGGAGCAGTGCCCCCACTTTAGAACCCTCCTCCGGAGAGTCGGACGCACAAAAGTCTTAGACCGAGGAACCTGCTGCAGATCCACCGGATCCACGTGAACCAATCGTTCTGGGGGTATGATATGCTGAGGACTGGGTTCTTCTCAAATAGTGTCAGAGGCGCGGGGAGAGCATCGGCTTTAACGTTCATTTCTGCAGGGTGGAAGTGAATTTAGAAGTCAAAGTGCGAGAAGAACAGCGAGCCACCTGGCTTGGCGCGGATTAAGACGTTGTGGCGACTGGAGATACTGACGATTTTTGTGATCTGTGTAGACCTCAATAGGATGACGAGCTCCCTTCCAGGCGAGGAAGTGCCAGAGACGGTACCAATATGTAGGACCAGCAATTGACCAATTACCGGTGCGCTGGCCCGTTAAATATGGAAAGAGCTTCCGCGCGCGCGCCCTAGGGAACGCCAGCACGCACAGCAGCCGGCAGCGAGACGCACGTGTACGGGAGCGTGGCAGGGTGAGTGGAGAGTTCCAGGGAAGCGAGTGCGTCCGCGGCCCGGCATGCGGATCGCGGCACCACTCGTCCCTGGTGCGGGGGACACCGAGGGGGGGACACGGGTGCGCCCACAGCCCCCCCTTGCGGGCTGCGGGACCACCTGTGAAAACATGTATACAACTTTGTGCAACAAAAGGTAGATAAATCGTAGAAAAGTGCAATATTTTCCTGTAATAAGCCTAATAGTCTTTACTAAAGCAAAGAACCCGCCCCATTAATATTGCCTTTACTAAAATTGGTAAACTCACATAAAACATTTGGATTCGCAGATCACATACAGTATAGATCAGTCTACGTTGGCTGCCCCTTTTCACTGATATATGGGCACTAGTGTTGAGCGATTTTTATCGACAAAGTAGAAATCGGCAAGGTTTTTATGGTGATCGAAATTTCCAGATCAATGCGATAATTAAGGTTAAAATCTGAGCATCATCTTTTAAAGATCGCGCCCTTTTTCGGCGCTTCCTGAAAATTTTGGGGCGGGCCAGCAAATGGAATTACAGAATAGAGAAGGTGAGAGGGTTGTGTGCGACGTCATGACTGGGATGGGTATGGTTGCGATTGGCTGGACAAATCACATGACCGCGTTTTACTGAGAGCAGAGTTTCCTGTGTCAGCCTCTGGGTCTCTCAGCGTCTCCTGGGGCTAGGACCTGCGCTCTGCCTGTGGCCAAACAGCGCAGCGAAATTAGTCTATTTCTGCACAGAGAAACCTCTACTATTAGCTGTGATCCTTCCAATTTTAGTTAGATTAGAGATTTGAACATTTTATGTAGTTAGCTAGAGAATTTTAAGCAGCATCTACCGCTGTAATTCCCACGGCGGTGGGAGCGGGGGGGGGGGGGGGGCGAACACAGACAAGCTCTATCTATAAAGAACACTGGATAAAGTTCACCAAGACTTAGTGTAGACATTGAAGTGGAATATCTTTATTATTAACCAGTTTGCATTGAAATATTTCCTGGATATTGGCAGCCTGAACTTATATTGGATAAACATAATTTCTAGTAACTGCAGGGCTCTTTGTTAGCTGCAAAACTCACTTTTATTATCAGTATACATTTTTAGATAGGTGTTCAATTTTTACCCATTACACCTGTGAATGTTGATATTTTCCACCTTTGCACTTAAATTACAACCAGCAATCTCGTAGTCAGCACAGGTTGTTTGTTGCCAAAAATACCGTGTATCGTACGAAAACATCACAGTTACGTGTTTTTTGACTTTTGCGCACCCAGCACTGTTCCCTTGAAGCAGCATCTACGTAAATCTTAAAACAGCAATTCTATATTTCACCACAGGTGAATTGAAAGGTGCAAAAAATACCGTTTATTATATCAAAAACATAACAGTTACGGGGTTTTTTGACTTTTGCGCACCCAGCACGTTTATTGACGCAGTATCTACGTAAATCTTAAAACAGCAATTTCTATATTCCCCCACAGGTGAATTGAAAGGTGCAAAAAATACAGTTTATTATATCAAAAACATAACAGTTACATTTTTTTTGACTTTTGCGAACCCAGCACTGTTCATTGACGCAGCAAACTACGTAAAATCTTAAAAACAGCAATTCTATATTTTACCACAGGTGAATTGAAAGGTGCAAAAAAATACCGTTTATTATATCAAAACATAACAGTTACGGGTTTTTTGACCACCCAGCACCACCAGAGACCCATCCCCCC
>JAODAL010075414.1:0-14006 GCA_025379985.1 Phyllomedusa bahiana
TGTCCCCAACCCAATTTAGGAAATTGAATTATAGAGAATCGCCGGGAAATACAGTAATTCAAATTTTTTTAAGGGCTTTTCGCATTGGTCGGCATAAAAAAAGCCAACAGAATGGGAAAGCGACAGTGGCCCTTTAAATTACCCTATGGGGGGATTTTTGGGCCAATCAGAATAGGAGGGGACAGGACCCTTCAAAACCTTTCATGCAAGGCGCAGCTAAAAGGGGGGAAAACGCGCGCCTAACACCGCACCCTGTGTCCAAACGGGGGAAATTTCCCGGGTTTGGTGGGGCCAAAAATACGCCTGAAAAAAAGGGAAAAGCCCGTTCATCTTCCCCCCTAGGAAAAATGGAAAAAGGGTTTTGTCATGAAACCTTGCTGTCTTTTACGGGCTCCCACAGCAAAACCAGAAAAAATGAATTTTTTGGGAAAAACTGAGAATAAAAATTGCATTTAAGAAATTATTTTAAAAAAAAATTTTTTAAAGAGGCCCAATTTCTGTTTGAAAGGAATGTAAGTAGCCCGGGAAAAAAATGGGTTTGGATCTCCGGAAATTGGGGCCAAAAACACCCATCAGAGACCCAATCCCTGTTTCATCTTGATTAAACCCAAACGACCCACATTATTTTGGAAAGCCGGTGCGTTTGCTTTAATAAACTCCTACAGCTTGCTGAAGGTCCACTGGGATATGACGCCGGGGCTGCTGGGCGGGGAAAAACCCCCTCTAGGGCTTTGGCAACGAGCTGGGGCCATTCGCCCTTTTTTTTTTACCCAGAAGTCTATTGGGCCCCGGAAAAAACACCCAAAAAAACATCGGTTTGGGGAACGCGGGATGGGTCGTGCAAAAAATTGATTTTAAAAGGCTGGTCTTTTTGTGTGTTGTATGTGTGCCCTGCATTGTTTGCGTTGGTGGGGTGGTAAAAAAAGTTTTGTCAGAGGGGCACCCATTAGGATTCGCCACCCTTTCCTGCTGCTGGCCCTTTTCAGCTTCTTTGGGACTCTACTGCGTCACGGCGCTGATGTTGTTTTTCCCCCGTTACATTTAAAAACGTGAATCGCGCAACAGAGGGCTCCAGTTGATCAATCAGCAAGGCTCCTTTTTTCCTTCATTTTTTCTCTCTATTTGGGTTTGGGGGGAAGGGAAAATGCGAGTTTTGTTTTGTACCGGGTTAAAGGGGGGTGGGCCCCCAGGGAACTTTTGTTATTTGATGCCTTTAAAGTGAGGATCATGTTGGAGGAAATGGAGCTCCAAGCACTGATGTTTAGAGATGGGGCCTTTATTTCCCAAGCCTCCCGGGTCAGGGGGGAAATAGCAAACTGATCTTCCCCATCTTCCTCCTCCCGCCTCAAATTTGGGGCAACCCTTTCCAAAGGGCAGGACTGGGAAACGCGGTGTCTAGGAATACCTACTTCCCCCCCTCCCCCCTCCGTTCCCCCCGGGACAGTTTCAACACACCCTGATTTCCCCGAGATAGCACCCTGGGAGCTGATCCCCGCCTTGCACACCCCGGACCCTGAACCACGATAAATTTGTGAAACGTCGGCCTTGGGATTTGCGGAGAGTAACTCCTGTCCGCATGTGTTGTCTTCCTCCGTCGCTGGCGGGACCTGTTGTTTCAGGTGTCCAACGATGTTCCAAACTAAGATCACCACAATCTCATGCTGAAAAGGGGCATTGCCGCACGACCATTTTGGGGCTTCTTAAAAAACGGGCAAGGATTTGGGCAAGCTCTTTCCCCTCCTCCCCTCGGGGGCCAAACACTCCGAGGTCCCTACGCTGCTTGCGGCCATGGTACTTCGTACTCGAAAGGGCTTTCGCGCTCCCACAATCGCTGGGCATGGGGAGGGGGGAAATTTCCCAGGTGTTCCCCAACCCCCAAAAAAAGAACGGTTGAGGGGAAGGCCGAGTGACGCTGCAACGCAGCCAGGCGGGACGGGAAAGGGGCGAACGGCGGAAGTGCAAAACTCAACCTCGAGCCTTCCTCACAGGCAGTCCAGACCCGGGGAGGGTCTTTAAAATTTTTGGACCAAGGTTTATGACATGTGCCAGCAAAGGGGTTGCTCCAGCCCCCCAATCTTAAGGGGCGGCCGCAGATTTTTGCCCTTATCGCACACCACCTTGCCGGGGACAAGGTTCTTTTCACCCAGAAGCGCTCGGTCTCGTTGCGAGACCCGTCCAAGCTCCTGACCTGTGTGTGGACGGTCTCCAAGACAGATTAATTTCAACACGGCCTGGTTTCTCTGGCACGTGATCCACCAGAGGACCTTGGGGGGAAAGAGCCCCTGCCCCCATCCCTGGGGTTTTGAAGAGCGTCGCCAAGCCTGAGAGCCACCTTTCACCCCCAGAGAATCCGCCCAGCTCACCCAATGAGCTGTCACAGAGTTTTTAGCGGCCTTGGCCGTGCTTACTAGTCCATGTGTCGGTGGTCAGAGGGACTTTTCCGGGCCACAGATGCTGACTTCGCGCTTGAAATTTTAGTTTACGCGTGGCTGGATAGGGCAGGAGGGCTTTTCTGGCAAAGAAATGCCTGCTCGGCATTTGGTATTGGGGAGGGGCAAGGGCCATGACTGGTGGAACCCATCTGTGTCCACCAGAGGGAAAGGCAAATTTCCAAGGCCAAAAGCCTGGCAATGCCGAAATCAGGCTTTTGGCTTTGGGATGATTTGTTAAAGTGTTTCTTCTGCTCCCAAACCTGGAAGACAGAAGGCGGGCTGCTAGACTGGCCGCTGTGGGGCGTGCAGGTCGTCAAATGGTGGAAGGAGAAGGGGTAGGATGGGTCTCTGGTGGTGCTGGGGGTTTACTCGGGCGACGGTGGAGGCTGAAGCGGAGGCTGATCCCTAAACATGACTCTGAGAGACATGGGAAAGCTGAGGAACGCTTGGTGGTGGCGGAGGAGGGGGAGGCGGAGACAGAGGGTGTGACAGTGGTTGGAGGCTCGGCGTCGGTCTGGCCTTTTTTGGCCAAGTGTTGCCTCCATTTCAACTCATGCATTCGCTGCATTGACTAGACAGTTGGGATTGGTTTAAACACCTAAGTTCTTGCCTCTACTGATGCGTTTACGGCAAAGGCGGTATATGACATCGTGGGTGAATCAGAGGCTTGCTCAAAGAAGGCCCAGGCTTGAGAGGTCCTGGATCTTTTTGACGGCGATAAGCGAGGAGCAGGGTATGCTCTGACCGAGTCTGGCGGTATAATATCAGCGGACTTCTGCGACCGCCCTCTCCCTTTTTGAGGGGGGACCCATACTGACACTCCCCCCATCGTCTTCCTCCTCGTCCATGATGAAGCACTCGCAAGCAAATTCTGATGAAAAGACCACGTTGGAATCCGCAATGTCGTCACCATTCATCATCACAAGTAAACTTCGTCGTCCTGACATTCTGCATCCAGGAGCTGCGGGCTACAAGCAATAGAGACTGCAAGGCGTTGCCGACCGCCCAGGGTTTTTGCCGATTGACCGGCTTCCTTCTCCTCCTCTGATGGCATCAGTAACTGGGCGTCAGAGCAGAGAAAATCATCCTCTTTGGCCTCTTGATCTTTTAATATGCCTTCTGACCCCAACCGCATTTTGTCATCAAAGAGGTCTTCAGAAAATGGATTATGCACAGTGGTGGGTACACGAGTTGACATTGGGCTGCCTTCGCTTCATGTTGGACGGATGGTGATGATGCTGATGATGACATTTGTGGCCGTGACTGGGAGGACGAGGAGGTAAGACTGCTGGATGCAGGTTGCATTAACCACTGAAGAACAGATTGGAGACGCTGTTCGTTACTGAGATTCACGGGGGCCCTGACCCAGCGATGACAGGCCTGACGGTCCTGCAACCGACAATCCGCTGGCTTGCATGTTGTCGCCAGCACTGAAGGAGCACCTTCTCTCATACCTCTACCTCCATGTCCTACCCCCCTCTTTGCTCGCTTACCACCTGAATTTCGCTCCATGTTCAGAAAGATAAAATTTGAGAGGGTATGGAAGAGTTTTGGAATGTCTCTTATTAAAAGACGACAAATCACAGCTGTTCTCAAATCCCTCAAATCAAAACAAAATTGCTGTATTGAAATTTAACTGCAAGGTGGCGCTCTCAACAAATCTGGACTGGGCAAAAGTGCAAAAAACACGTATCTGAAATATATACGGATAATAAATGGTATTTATGGCACCTATCAATTCACCTGTGGTGACTACAAAATTGCTGCATTCAAATTTACCTGCAAGGTGGCTCTATCAAGAAAGCTGGACTGGGCAAAAGTGAAAAATACCACCTATCTGAAATGATAAAAGATAATAAAGTGGAGTTTTGCACCTAAAAAATAGACCTGCAGTTACTAGAAAAGATCTGTATCCTAAAGTTCAGGGTGCCCAATATCCAAGTAATATTTAAACAGTTTAAATGTTAAAAAATAAAGCAAATTTCAATTTCAAATTTTTCTGCAATACCTTTTCCAGTATTCTTTAAAGGGCCCTTGGGCCCGTGTTTTGCCCGCGCCCCCCCCCCCTCTCGTGCTTTAAGCGCCCAGATGCTCCTTTAAAATTCCTTTCCTACCCCCTAAAATCTCAAATGCCCCGATTAAAATAAGTTCTAAGGATTTACAGCTAAAAGTAGAGCTGTCTTGTGAACAAAAAAGAAAATTTCGTTTTAGCTGTTTGCACCCGAGGCAGGGGCGCAAGTCCTAACGTTTGGATACTGACACACATTTTTAAATGAACAGGAAGGGGCTGTTTTTTTTAAAACGAGGGGTTTTTGATTTTTTTCCAGGGCCAAACGCAAAAACCCTAAACATCCCCCTCTTTTCGCCACCATCTCAACCCCGCTCTTTTCTGTAAGCTGATTTCGGCCCCCCCAAAATGACGGAAGCGCCCAAAAAAGGGGCGTTAAAAATAGTTTTTGCCCCAGATTTGAACCTAAATTATCGCGTGTTTTAAAAAATCCGAAACCCAAAGTAAATACCGTGCCGATTTAACTTTGTCGGGTAATAATCGCTCAACCCCTACTCACCAAAAAACAAAACTTTGGGACACACATTCCCCACCTCCAGGGAACAAACAAACACAAAAATTTTCCCTCCCCCCCAGTAACATACTATGCAGACACATACTCCCTCCTCACAGTTATACACTGTGCACTTTAAAACTCCTTTCCCCACAGTAACATACTTGCAAAAACATTTCTCCCCCCTCACCCGTAACACCCCTAAGCACACAAAAACACCCCCCTCCCAGTAAAACCCCTATGCACACACATACCTTTTCCTCACAGTAACATACTATGCCCAAATTTCTCCCCCCCTCAAGTAACACCTAAGCAAACACACACTCCTTCCTCACAAACCCACTTTGCACACACCTACTCCCCCCCACAGTTAAAAACACTATTCACACATTCTCCCCTTTTAAAAGTAAAAATACTATGCAGACAAATCCTCCCTACCCCACAGTAACAATTAGGCACACATTAACCCCCCTCACAGAAACACCCCTATGCACCAGGTTTTTGCCTCCTAAAAGTAACACCAAAATGCACACACATACCCCCCTCACAGTAATAACATGCACCACACAACACCCCCTCCTCCAGTAACACACTATGCACACCAAAATACTCCTTTTCCCCACCCCCTAACACATTTGCCCCCCTTTTTACTTTTCCCCCCCACAGGTTTAAAACACAGTGGGAACCAAACCCAGCCTCACGTAAAACAATAAGCACCAGATAACATAGGATAAAAATAAATTTTATTCCCTTTTAAAAAATTTTTAAGGGATGACCCCAATATTGCAGAAATAAAAGTCATAAAGCGTTTCGTGCCTGTACGGCCCTTTTCCCCAGATCTTTTGTTTGGATGCTTAAATGTGGGTCCATTCCCCCAGGGAATTTGGGAAGCACAATGAACAAAAAAAACCCCCAGCCCCGGGGCTCTTCCCCCCTTTCAGACTGCACACAGTCAGTCCCCCGACCGGGGGGGGGGCGGAGAGGTTTAGGGGGTTTTAAGCATTGTGCCAAGCTCAAAAATGATAGGAAGCTTGGTTTGGGGCTTGTTTTCAGGGGTTTTTTAAAATGAAAAACGCAGATGAAAGTCTGGAAAAAAACCCAGCGAGGGCCAGGATCCCGCAAAAACATCACCCGGGGTGCACTCAATTTTTCACGACATCAGATATTCCAAAAGATTTTGGGCGAAAACCCGTTCTGTTTAAAATTGAACAGTAGATTCCCCCCCCCCACCCCACTAAAAAAAGGGGGAAGGGTGTCGGCATTAAAATTTTTCGTTGACATCTATGATCATTTTGCCCTTCGCTTTCAATCGGGGCAATAATCCATCGTATTTTCTAAAGCCAAAAACAAACAGGAGTTGATCCCCAAAAAAAGTTTACCAGTAAATGGGGTATTTGTATGTTCCCTGTGTTCTGTTATCCCCTCCTGAAATTTTGGGTACCTAATAATCAGGGGGGGAATCCGGTCCTTTTTATTCCTTCTGGGCAGGTGAAAAGAAAGGGAAAAAAAAACAAAAGTGGCACGTCATAGATGATGGAGGGTGGAATAAGCATTTGGGAAAAACCCCAGGGGGGTTTGAGTGAGACCGTGGGCAATTTGGGAGCAGGAGGGGTAGGCCCCCGGAAATTGGGACAATCCCCAGAGTGTGGTAGGGGAAAACATCAATAGGCCACAGAGTGGCACAATGACAAAGTATGGAGGTAGCGGCAACATCAGTAGGCCACGGACTGGCAAATGACAGATTGAGCAGGTGGCAGCAATATCAGTAGGACACAGAGTGGCACAATGACAGATTGAGGAGGTGACAGCAACATCAGTAGGCCACAGAGTGGCAAAATGACTGGCTGATCCACGCCTGATTCATCTTGACAAAGGTGAGTCTCTCCACATCTCCTTAGGATAACAATGGCCCCTGAAGCACTGAACACCCGCTCTGATGCCACACTACTGGCCGGGCAGGACAGCTTCTCCAGTGCAAACTCTGCAAGTTGCAGCCACACATCCAGTTTGGCTGCCCAGTAGTCCAACGGATCTTCTATGTGGGGTAGCAGAGTGTTGTCCAAGTAGGCCACGACCTGCTGGTTCAGGGTCTGCTCCAGGTCCTGCTGCTGCTGGTGGTGGTGCTGCTCCAGACTTAGGCTGCTGCTGAAGGAGCTGGTACTGCTCCTACCGCCCAACCACCCCACAGCAGCTGTGGCAATGGTATGTGAGTGATGAGGAACCCCCTGGTCAGACGTGTCAGAGAATGGAAGATAATCTCCAAAAAATTGGGAATCTCGCAAGAGAACAAAGAGTGACTTTTGATCACCATATTTACTATTTCGCCATAGGCAACCTTAAACTCTATCAGTTAAACACTAAAACGTAACTTTTATTATATCTAACTCTTAACCTCTATACACACTATTTAAAAACCTGATCTCTAACCTCATCTTTTAAAAACCCCTTTTTTTTTTTTTTTGCTTCTGAAAGAGGGAATAACTCCCTTTCTATCATCAAGTCGGGTGGAATCCCACCTATTAACCAGGAGAGCCTTATATCTAAAAGCAAAGTACTAGCTTCAGTAAGGGATAGCTGGCGAAACATGTCGGCCCAGGTCAGATAATGACTTTTAAATTGTGATCTCTCACCTCTGTCTACAAGTGTCACCTGCTGCAGACGGTGTCACAAGGGGGCCTTATTTGTTCTGTGTTTTAAGAGATTAGGCGACTGCCCAAGTAGTTGGCTTGGGATCCCTTACTGAAGCTAGTACTTTGCTATAGAAATATAAGGCTCTCCTGTTAATAGGTGGGGTTTTCCCCCAGACTTGATGTAGAAAGGGAGTTATTCCCTCTTTCAGAAAACAAAAAAAGGGGTTTTAAAAGATGAGGTTAGAGATCAGGTTTTAAATAGTGTGTATAGAGGTTAAGAGTTAGATATAATAAAAGTTACGTTTTAGTGTTTAACAAATAGAGAACTGATAGAGTTTAAGTTTGCCTATGGCAAAATAGTAAATATAGAGAATGGAAAATGGTGCAGATAGGAAGAGGCCAACTGACTCCTCCAGCTGCTCCTGCTCCTCCTTTCCTGTCACCTGAGTAGAAAAACCACTCATTTCGCCAGACACTGCTTGTGCTCCAATGTCCTCCTCCTCCCCCCCGTTCAGCCTCCACCGGACTCATGTGGCCACGAGATGTAGTCGCCACGTCTCCAGTCCCTTGACCAGACAGATTTTGCAGCATCTGTTCCAGGACATGAAGCAGTGGAATGACGTTACTCATCCCATAGTCCTGGCGACTGACAAATAACGTGACCTCCTCAAAGGGCCTGAGCAAACGGCAGGTCTCATGCATGAGCTGCCACTGGCTGATATCAAAATTACACAGGGGAATAGTCCTGTCCACTTGGATCATCAAAAAATCGTTAATGGCCTTTCTCTGTTCATACAGTCGGTCCAACATATGAAGGCTGGAATTCCAACGGGTGGAAACATCGCATATCAGCCTGTGTTGGGGGAGGCCATTCTGCCGCTGCAGCTCAAGGAGGGTGTGCTTGACTTTGTAGGAATGGATGAAGTGCATGCACAGTTTTCTGGCCATTTTTAGAATGTCTTGCAGATGGTTGGAAGACTTGAGAAACCGTTTGACAACCAGATTGAACACGTGCACCATGCAAGGTGCATGACTCAGCGTTCCTCGGTGCTGCACGGAAACCATGTTCCTTCCATTGTCTGTCACCATGGTTCTGATTTGCAGTGGGAGAAAGCCACACATTGATTTTGTGTTGCATGACGCGGAGCAGTTCCTCCCCTGTGTGACTTTGTTCGCCAAATCAAACCAGGTGTAGAACTGCATGACACCGCTGTGCCCTGCACATGTGGTATGATGGAGGAACACTAAGACTTTTGGAGGCTGAGGTGGTGGAGGAGGAGGAGGTGGCCATTGGTGCAGGGTCTGCAGTTTGACAACGTGGAGGAGAAAGCGGTGTCTCCTGTCCAAGTTGCTGGTGTGCCTGGGCAGGAAGCACATTCACCCAGGGGGGCCATAAAGGACATGTGCTGTCCCTGACCGTAGTTACAGCTCCACACGTCTGCGCTGCCATGCACTTTGGAAGACACCGACAGGCTCAAGGACTGGCCCACCTTCTGTTCTACATATTTGTGCAAGGCTGGTACTGCCTTTTTGGAAAATAAATTACGGCTTGGAACTCTCTACCTCGGTTCAGTACAAGCCATTAGATCTCTGAACGGTGCAGAGCCCACCACTTGGAAAGGGAGGGACTGCAGTACCAACAACTTGGACAGGAGCATGGTCAGCTTCTGCACCTTAGGATGGTTGGACGCATACTGCTGTCTCTTTGCAATCACCTCGGTGAATGACTGCTGGCGCCATGAGTGCCGAGGAGCAGGAGTATCTGGACCAGTAGATGATGGGGAAGACAAACAGCTCCATACAGCAGAGGTGGTGGAGCTTTGACAGCCTGAAATGGGAGGCGTGCCATTGGGTTCTGCTGCTGTGGCAGGATGGACCAATACATCTGAGACACATTTCTCCAGGCCACTGGATGGTGACGCTGCATATGTTGACACGTGGTGCCATCGTTAGCTCCCTGGCCAGGCTTTAATTTCTTTCCACAGATTCTACATATAGCCATGTTCGCCTCCCCCGGGTGCCCTTGGCAAAAACTGCCACACCACCGAGTAGGTGATTTTAACACCAACGCTCCGCACTGAGTGACTACTAAGACCACTGCCTCGTTGAGCCAATCTGCCGTTTGGCTCCCAACGTCACACTGCTGCGGCCGCTAGATGACTAGAAGCTCTGGCCTCACCGAGTCACCGCTACTGTGATGTCCCCTCACTGTGCTGCGACCTGTGCCTGCTCCAGTAATGTGCCACTGCCACTCGCCTGTAAAGGGCCTGCCACCTCTGTGTCTGACATACTATTTGAGCAAAAATTTACAATACAACAAACTCTGTTTAATGAAGATGTCTGTATATAAAAAATACACACCTGGATTTGACACAGAAATCCCCACAAACAAGAGGAGAAATTAACCCTTGGTATAAAATACCCTACAGAATGAATAAGATTGAATTCATGTGTATATGGGGCAGAAATACACACACCCTGGATTTTAGGGAGAATAACTAGAGATGGGCGAATTTCTCGACAAAAAATAACTTCGTTCCGAATTACTTAGGGACGAATCACGTTAAAAAACAGCTATTTCCTGGCTGCAGAGAGCCTGCAGGGTGCTGTAGAACATTGTGCCATGCTTAAATATGCAGAGGGAGCTTGGTTTGGTCTTCATACAATGTTGTGTTTTATTTGACAAAGCAATGACTGCCGCCGCTCTTAGAATCGCTTCACTCTAAAATTCCCTGGTCACTTAAGAGGGCAAAACTGACCAAACAACTGAAGCGGGAATGTTGCCTGATAAAGTCATGCCAGCGACAACTGGAAGAAAACAAGCTGAGAGCTCAGGTGGCAACATTAGTGACAGAGCGTGGAGGTGACGGCGGCAGACAGAGCAGAATGAGGTCAGAGAGTGGCACAATGACATTCTGGAGGTGGCAAAAACAGGAGTAGGCCAAAGAGTGGCACAATGACACAGTGTGGAGTTGACTGCATCAACAGCAGCAGCAGCATGAGGTCAGACAGTGGCACAAAGACATTCTAGAGGTGGCAAAAAGGTGTAGGCCCCCAGAGTGGCACAAATGACAGAGTGTGTTTGGTCACGGCAGCAAACCACAGCAGCAGCATGAGGGTCAGACAGTGGCACAATGACACAGTGTGCAGTCACCGAGTAGCAGCATGAGGTCAGACAGTGGCACAATGACATTCTGGAGGTGGCAAAAACAGGAGTAGGCCATAGAGTGGGACAATGACATAGTATGTAGGCCACAGCGCAAACCACAGCAGCAGCATGAGGGCAGACAGGGGCACAAACACAGTGTGAAGGGCAAAGGGGACAGCGCTAGGTCAGACTGGCACAATGACATTTTGGGGGTGGCAAAAAAAAGGAGTAGCCACAGAGTGGCAAAAATGACGAGGGGGGAGTGACCGTGGCAGCAGCAGAGGTCAGAGAGTGGGACAATGACATCTTGGGGTGGCAAAAACAGGGGTAGGCCAAAGATGGCACAATGCACGGTGGAGTTGACGGCATCAACAGCAGCAGCAGCATGAGGGCAGACAGTGGCACAAGACATTTTAAGGTGGGAAAAAAAGGGGTAGCCACGAGTGGGACACTGAACATGTGGAGGCAACAGCAGCCACAGCAGCACATGAGGCAGACAGTGGCACAATGACAGAGTGTGTAGGCAAAGGGGCAGCCACGCAGAGCATGAGGCAGACAGTGGGACAAGACAAGTGTGCAGGTCACGGCAGCAGCAGCATGAGGGCAGACGGGGCACAATGACTTCTGGAGGTGGGAAAAACATAGTAGGGCCCCAACGGGACAATGACAAAGTGTTAGGTCATGGCAGAGCCACAGCAGCAGCATGAGGGCAGACAAAGGGGGAAATGACACAGTGTTAGGCACGACAGCCGCCACGCACAGCATGAGGTCAACAGTGGGACAATGACAAAGGGTAGTCACGGCAGCACCCCAGCAGCGCATGAGGCAGACAGTGGGACAATGACATTCTGGAGGTGGCAAAAAAAGGGGGTAGGCCCAGAGTGGCCCCAAATGACAGAGAGTGGAGTGACCTGGCGCAGCATGAATCAAGATGGCACATTTACATTCGTAGGGGGCAAAAACAGGAGTAGGCCAAAGATGGGACAATGAAACATGTGGAGGTCAGGGGAGCAGCCACAGCACAGCATGAGGGGCAAAAGGGCACAATGACACATGTGTTCACGGCAGCAGCAGCATGAGGGCAACAGGGCCAAGACTTTTGAAGGGGGGCAAAACATAGAAGGCCACAGAGTGCCAAGACAGAGTGTGAGGCACGGCGCAGCCACAGAAGCAGCATGGGGCAGACAGTGGCCAAAATTTGACACATGGTAGGTTTAAGGCACACAGCATAGGTCAGACAGTGGCACAATGACATTTTGGAGGTGGAAAACAGTAGTAGGCCCCCAGAGTGGCACAAGACAGAGATGGGGTAGGCGACAGCATATAGGTCACACAGTGGCACAATGACATTCTAAGGGTTCAAAAAAAGGGTAGGCCAAAAAGTGGCACAAAGACACGTGTGTATCATGGGAGCAGCCACAGCAGCTTTGCAGAGGAAAGAAGTGGGGGGACAATGACATTTTTAGGGGAAAAAAAAAAGGGGTAGGCCCAGAGGGCACAATACAAGTGGTAGGTCATGGGGGACAGCCACAGCAGCACATAGTCCCCACAGTGGCACAATACAGACTGTGAGGGCACGGCAGCAGCCACACAGCAGCAGAGGGGAACAGGGCACAATGACATTTTGGGGGTGGCAAAAAAGTAGTAGGGGCCCCAGGTGGCACAATACAAGAGGGAGGTCGGGGGGGCAGAGCAAAGAGGCAGACAGTGGGAAAATGAAGGGGGGGGGGGGGCGGGAAAAAGGGGGGAAAAACTGGGGTAGGCAACAAGTGGGGACAATGACAGAGAGTGGAGGGGACCCCTGGCGCAGCATGAGGGCAAGAGTGGGGACAATGACATTTTGGGGTGGCAAAAACAGGGGTAGGGCCCAGACTGGCACAATGACACAGGGGGAGTCATGCAGCACCACAGCAGCAGCATGAGGTCAACAGTGGCCCCAATGACAAGGTGTAGGCACGCAGCAGCCACAGCAGCACAGAGGCAACATGGCACAAAGACACGTGTGTAGGGCACGGCAGCAGCAGCATGAGGGAACAGGGCACAATGACATTCTGGAGGGGCAAAACAGTAGTAGGCCACAGAGTGGCACTGACAGAGGTGTAGGGCACGGCAGCACCACCAGCCATGAGTTTAACAGTGGCACAATGACAAGTGGGGAGTCACGAAAGCACATGAGGGCAACAGGGAACAATGACATCGGGGTGGGAAAAAAGTATCCAAGGTGGGACAATGAAAAGATTGTGGTGATGGGGGACAGCAAAATGAGCAGAGAGTGGCACAAGACATTCTAGAGGGGAAAAAAAAAGGATAGGCCCCCCAGACGGCACAATGACACGGGAGGTCATGGACAGCCCCAGCAGCACAGAGGTCAGCAGTGGCACAAAGACAGAGTGGGGTTTGGTCACGGCAGCAGCCACCAGCAGCATGAGGTCAGACAGGGCACAATACATTCGGAGGGGCAAAAACAAGTAAGGCCACAGAGTGGGACAATGACAAGTGTGGAGGTCACGGCAGCGCCACACAGCACATGAGGGGCAAAAGTGGCACAAACACACAGTGGTGGTCACGGCACAGCAGCATGAGGTCGACGTGGGACAATGACATTTCTGGAGGTGGGAAAACAGAATGGCCACAAGTGGGACAATGAAGAGAGTGGATTGCGGCGGCAGCACATGAAGTCATCGTGGGACAATGACATTTTGGAGGGGGAAAAAACTGGGGTAGGCCACAGAGTGGCCACAAAGACAGAGAGTGAGGTGACCGTGGGAGCATGAGGCGAAGGGGGCACAAAGCATTCTGGAGGTGGCAAAAACAGGAGAGGCCAAAGATGGCACAAAGAAACAGTGGGGAGGCATGGCAGCACCACACAGCACAAAAAGGGCAGACCCGTGGCACAATACATCTGGAGGTGGCAAAAACGGAGTAGGGCCCCAGAGTGGGACAATGACAAGAGTGGAGGTAACCGGGCACAGCAGAGATCAGAGAGGGACAATGACATTCTAGGTGGCAAAAACAGGGTAAGGCCAAAAGTGGCACAATGAAACAGTGTGGAGGTCAGGGGACAGCCAAGCAGCACATGAGGTCAAAATGGCACAAGACATTCTGAAGGTGGCAAAACAGAGAAGGCCCAGAGGGCACAATGACAAAGTTGTAGGTTTAGGGGAGCACCACAGAAAAGCATAGGTCGCAGTGGGCACAATACACAGGTTAGGCAAGGCAGCAGCAGCATGAGGGC